>LPNX010569086.1:31230-59231 GCA_001517045.1 Pseudotsuga menziesii | reverse complement strand
ATAGAAATTATACACATAATTAATCCATTGCATAAACAAGAAATCAAACCATCTAAAAATTTATATTTCTTTGTAAGAATTGCATACCATAAATACAATTCCCAATATAATAAAATCTAATATAATATCACTTACAGTAAACCATTAAAAATAACCATAACATAATCGACAGAACCATTCACAAATAAACATATATCATTTACAATAATCAATTAAAAACCAAATAGAATCTACATTATTGATTTACACCAAACATAATTACGCAAAGGTCATAGGATCGACTACTGTGGGCGTTTAAGCACAAATTACAACCCTTACAAATTTAAACCCTCAGTATGGTAAACGACCCAGGCTCAAATCCTGTAGGATCTTTTAATAATTCACAAAGCCACATGATATTTCCTATATGTAGGATATAAACAATAAAACAAACTATATACACAGTTGTCAAAATAACTAAATCAAATTACATACACTATATTCTATGGCCCTTGGCCTTTTATTATAAAAACCAACAGTTTCCAAATAATTTAACTTTATCAATGTTTACCAACAATGATGATTTGCTAGTCGCTGGGTTACACCACTGAAAACTCCCATATCATAATACATAACAAAAATCATAAACAGTAATAAATATTCCACATATACGAAGGTGGGAAAAAGCCAATTCCATATGACATGGCCCAAGACTTAACGTTGTTGCATAAGTCATCCATGAAACCAACACATACAATGAATGAAAAATCCACAGAGTCCATGATTTAAATTACCATTGAAATTGACGTAACATAAAAACATAAACATAGTCTTTATAAATCCATCACCAAGTTTACATAGTCGTTACCATCGGCCATTGCACCATTGCAAGAAATGGTGCTTCCCATTACATTTAACATAACCCAAAGCAATAATTACAAAATGTACAGAGACTGTCAAGGGTTTACCCAATCTCTCTTCACTTCCCAGAAGCACCCTTTAATTACATTCTAGCCCTTTGTAAGCTCAGGCCCGAAGGCAAACGATACCCCACAGCAAAACCCCAAGTCTGTCACTTTACATAATGCAGAGCTTGTTGCAGACAGAGTCAAACCCCAAACCAAAACACATCCATGAAAACTAGACTCATGCAACTACAACAACAATGAGTCTCATCTCTGTCATAACCTTTAATAAAAAGGAGGGATAGGTTTTCAATTGTACAAAATAACCCGAATGGGTATGGATTTTCCCACCTTGCTATCCACAAGCCATGAATTCCAACCCTTCGCTACACTCTGCAACCTGCAAACACAGAATCAAAAGCACCATGAGAAGTATGTGATGTAAACCAACTAGATGAACAAATTATGCCAATAACATAGAATGATCACATACCTATCATTCCATGGAAACCACATTTCTTCATACTGCATAGGAGCAGAGTGCAAGTTGCAAATATGCGAATGACCAAACCCCAACGTTGAGCCAAGCCCTAAGTTGGGCTGCCAAATTTCCCCATGCACATTAAAGGTACCACCTTATTTCCCATTAACGTCCTCCAAACCCAAACCCCTATAGTTCATACGCAATACATTATAATATAATTCCATTTCATATGATATGTATAAAACCCTCTATGCATCGTTTAAAGTTAGGCTTCAAGCCCTACATCCATGGCATAAGATATATGCCGTGGAATGTTATACCAAGGATTTTGCAAGTATTTTGTTCTCCAACCAAATGTTAAAAACAAACCATGTAGGAAGATTATGGTAGGGCATAGTCAATCCATTAAAAAATTACACCATGATAATTAAGGGTCTCGTAAATAACAAGTCTGAGTCACGCAAATAGGAAGTGCAATAGTGACCCCATCACTATCATACATTCCATAAGGAAAAATAATAACAATCAATGAAATGTCACTAGGATAGCACTGAAAATGTGAGCGCTAGTGATCAAACGATGAGTACCTTCCGTTAAGCATTATAAACAAGTTATTCGTTGCCAAGTATACATGCACATAAATGGGAGAAGAATGAATTAGTTCGACAAAACTAAGTAAGCCCGTTGTGTCAAGTAGTAACTTTTACATCTCGGGGTTACAAGGGAAGCTAGTCCCACCACTCAACCCCTTTGTTTCCAAGAACAAATTTAAGTTAGAACCATGTATACGACAGTAAGCACCTGCTATAACTAATGAATTACATAAAAAATTAACTGACTTAAAAATCAAATGCTTAACCAAAGTACAAGCAGTAATAAACATCACATCAATCTAAGTAACATATTAATAACCACATCGATAAATATGGAAACAAGACGTAAGAAAAATTTATGAAAAAACAGTAGTACAGTTAGAGTATGACACATTCCGCAAAGTTCAATTAATGTCTAGTACAGGTACTTTTGACTAGCCTAATATAAAAAATATCAGAGCCTAGTTTCAACACTACGAGACCTAATGGGCGTACCAGACATTCGTTCCAAGGAAAATAAAGTATGTTTACAATTTTATGAATTTTTATAGAACAGTTCAGATCATGAGCACCGAAGAAAATAACATTCGACAAGGTAAATTGAATACCCCCACCCAGGATGCAAAATTGGTAGTGGAACTAAATTCTGACATTATGAAAACCATACAATTTCTTCAAGCAGGATTTCAAATTTTCAAAGATGACAATCTGAATAAAAGAAAGGAACAAAAAGCAATCAATGAAGCATTGCTACAAAATATGATGGGAGGATGCCCGCAGGGGAAACCCACTCATTCCACAAATAGGTTCAAGAAGTAACCTTATCACAAATGGGCCAGCATCCCAAGAGAAGAAGATGAACATACCCTTGAACCTCCAGAAGGATAATATCACATTCCTTCTAGTGAGGAATCTCTTTCTACATGAAAAAAAAACAAAGAAGAGATGACAATCTCTAGGGGGAGTTCAGAAAAATAAGAGCCCCAACCTATGAAACATAGGTGAACTCGAGGGAGAAAGATGAAGAATGGCTGATAGGTATGAGAAAATATTTCTGATTTCATAACTACTCTAGAAAAATGAAGGCTTGATTGGCCATCTATAATTTAAATGGTAGGGTAGTGAGATGGTGGAGAGACTTGAAGCATACCAAGAAATATGAGGTAAGAGAAATACTCTGGATTAAATTTTGCAAGATGTTCTAAGAAAAATATGTCGAAAATATTATTTGACAAAAAGGTGAAAGAGTTTCATGGGTTGCGTATGGGATCCATGACTATGGATGCTTTTATTAACATATTTCTAGACCTATTACATTATGTACCATACATCAAGGATGAAAAGTTAAAGATCCATCTATTTTTAGGATTCCTTCTTCCGAACTTTCGGGAAAGGATTGAGTTCGACATGCCTAAAACCTTGGAGACCATATTTCATAAAGTTATGCTCTGCTATGAGCATGGGAAGCTAAGGAAAGAGAACATGAACATAAATAGAGACAAGTCTAAGAACTTCTATGACAACTGCAAACTAGGTTTTAACCCACCCCCATACAGGAAATAGAACAAAAAATTTCCAACAAACAAGAACTTCAACAAATCAGGTACAAAACCATATGTACCAACTCCAAATGCTAACAAGCCAGTAGCATCTAGGGGAGCCAATGCTACCCTGATACAGATCAAATGCTGGAGATGATGTGGGCCTCATTATCACTGAGATTGTAAGAACAAGACCAATGGGGTCTTGCACAACTTACAAGAAGAGCCAACGGTAGGGGACATAGCTGGAACACCGCGGATTTATGTAGCTTTAGATGGATGACAGGTAGACCATTAGGCTACCATGGTTGAGATAGAAGGTAAGATCTTGAACAATTATATTTCAATACTGATTGACCTTGGTGCTTGCTAGAGCTATGTATCACCTAAAATTATTGATGTCTGTAAACTAGGAAAAGAAAAACATGATAAACCTTAGCTGGTACAATTAGCCACAACAACAAAATATAAGGTTACATAAATAGTGAAATACTGTGAGGTAAACCTGAATGGTTATCCTACGAAAGTAAACTAGAACATCATACCTTTAGGATCTGATGACATACTTATTGGCATGGATTGGTTATAATAGCACCATGTCATGCTCGATTTCTTACACAAGAAATCTTGTGTACATATAACTAAGGGAATCAAGTGAAGATTCAAGGTGTAAAAAAGAAATTTTTAGTAAGGTAGATATATGCCTTACAATCAAAGAAGTGCATTAAAAAGGGATGCAACTTGTTTGCAGTAAATATCCGAGACATAGAGGCTGAGAGAGAATAGTGCATAGAGGATTTTCTCGTTCTTGTACAATTCAAGGATGTATTCCTTGAGGAAACCCTTTGATTACCTCTGAAACAAGGCCTAGACTTTTCTGTATAACTGACACTAGGATCAGTTTCAGCTTAAGAAGCCCCATACTCCATGAGTGCACTAGAGTTGGTGGAACTCAAACTATAGTTGTAAGAGCTGACAGAGGGAGGATATATTCGAACAAGTGTGTCCCCTTCGAGAGAAATGATACTTTTCATAAATAAGAAGGATGGTATAATGCAGATGTGCATCGATTACCGTTAGCTTAACAAAATGACTATCAAGAACCGTTACCCACTCCCTAGGATTAGTGACTTGTTCGATCAAGTCAGAGGAGGCAATATTTTTTCAAATATCAACCTGTGATCCATCTAACATCAGGTGTGGATTCACGACGAGGATATTCACGAAACCTCCTTTCATACAAGGTACGAGCAGTACGTGTTTGTAGTCATGTCCTTCAAGTTGAGCAATGCACTTACAAGCTTTTATGTGTATGATGAATAGTATATTCAGTAATTATCTGGATAATTTTTTTTTGGTCTTTATAGATGACATCCTAGTTTTGATATAAGAGTAAAGAGGAACATGGGGAACATGCAGAGTACTACAGGTGTTACAAGAACACCAGCTGTACATCAAGTTTAATAAATGTGATTTTTACAAATCACAAATACAATACTTGGGTCACATTATCTCTAAGACAGGGATAGCTGTGGACCCGAAAAGCATTAGAGCCATATAACACTAGCCTACCCATACTAGTGTCACCAAAATTAGTTCCTTCCTAGGATTAGCCAGATATTATCGAAATTTCATTGAGAACGTCTCAAGAATAGCTTGTCCCATGATCGATTTGCAGAAAAAGGAAAGTAATTTCTTATGGGGGACATTTGGTCCGGAATCCTTATGAAATTTCATTGGACACCCTACTCAAGGCATCCGATATATTAAAAGATGATATACTTCGTCAAGAGACAATTTTTCTAGCCTAAGTTAAAGGCCTCTATTGCAATGTTTATCGTGAAATGTCAGTAATGTCAGCTAGTCAAAGATGAGCAGCATCCTTTAGGATTGTTGCAGCTACTACCCATTCCGGAATGGAAGTGGGAGGCCACTAGTATGGATTTTTATCACTGGTCTACTTAAAAAGTAAGAAAAAAAAATGATTCTATCTTTGTATTAGTTGAAAAATTGTCAAAAGCAACACACTTCATTCCAGTGATGTCAACCTACAAGGCCATACACATTGTCGATATATTCTTGAAGGAGATATTTAGATTGAACGGGATACGCAAGGCAATCGTATCGTATCGAGATACAAATTTTACCAGAAACTTCTGGAGATTCTTATTCTCTGGATTAGAGATGCAGTTGAACTTTACTACTACTTATCACCTGCAAACATATGGGAATACAGAAAGGGAAAACCAGATTGTTGAGGGCATGCTTAGGATGTATGTCATGAACAACCCCACCAAGTGGGAAGACTACCTGCATCTTACAGAGTTTGTGTATAACAACGATTATCAAAGTTCTGCCAATACGAGTCCCTTTGAGGTACACTATGGAAGGAAATGTAGAACACTAGTTACCTAGGATAGCCCAGTGGATCGGCTCATGTTGGGGCCTAATTTATTAAAGGACTTGGAACCATTGGTTTCCAAGGTTCAGGTGAACCTTAAAGAAGCACAAGACTGCCAGAAAAGCTACACGAATAATAAAATATAAATATAAATATTATCAAATAAGCGACCATGTCTACTTGAAATTAAAAGCAAAACAGAGCTTGTTGAGCTTGGGAAGGTGCGGTAAGTTAGCACCTAGATTTTGTTGACCCTTTGAAATACTGGCCAAGAGAGGGCTAGTGGCATATGGAATAGTGTTACCTACGCACATAAGATTCCATAATGTTTTCCATGCATCATTATTAAAGAAATATGTTTTGATACTAAACATGTGGTTGATTGGTCCTTATTATAGGTGGAACCTGAAGGGGAGTTTTCCCCTGAACCTCTTCATATATTGTACAAGAGAAAGGAACAACTCACGAAGCACACCATAGTCCAGTTAAAAGTGCAATGGAAGCACTTCCAAGCCGATGAGGCTACTTGGGAGAATGAAGCCACCATGAGAAAAGGTCACCCTGCCTTTTTTTATGATTTCATTCTTAGTCCCTAGAACACCAAGGATGGTGTTGTTCTAAGTGGGGAGGGATGTAATATCCCAAATTTTGGGCCTAACACTTATGGGCATGAGTCCCATTGATTATGATTTTACCTTGAAGTTTTATTGTGTTGGGTGTGGACCCTGACGCACATGATTAATGAGATTTTTTTTGTTGAGCAAGGAGCTCTAGAGCACATGGGTAAATTGATTCTTTTTTTTAAGAAAGAAGATGTCAAACACATGAGTCTTGAGACATTTTTGTTGAGCATGAAGCTCTGAAACCCATGAAAACTCCCTATTTTTAGCATTGAGTATGGGATCTCCTAAGCGCTAGGATTTACTTAAAATAATTAATGATTCCCGAGTTAAAATGACTCGAGAGAAATATTGATCTCATCTGACTTATTTATAAGTGATTAAATAAAATTTTGAATTTATGTATTCTCATCAAGTACTGAAGAACTACCGTGTTATACGAGGGAATTTGACATGCAAGGATGTTTAGAGTTTCCTAGCCTAGTAGACCTAACCATCTACTTGATTACCTTAATGGAGAAAGTGTCATAAGTCTAGGGATCACAACATGTGATACCCTAAGACAAAGGTTACCAAATAATATATTATTATATATTTTATATAGAGTATGTATAAAGAATACACATAGTAATAATATTAATAATGTAAGAAATAAAACAAAGTTCCATCTATTACTTTTATTACTAAGATAAAAATTAAATAGTATAATACCCATAAAAGTCCAATTAGGAACTAGTTAAAATTTCCTAAGTTAAAATATTAAAAGTACCAAATTAAATAAAAAGGGTTAAATCAAGAAATGAAGTGATTCTTGATTTAACTGCCCCTTGACTGAAAAGTTTGTCTATAAAGTTCCAAGCCAAAGAGAGGCTTGGGGATCTCTTCCATATTTTTGGAGTCATTATTTTGGATCATTATTCTCAAGAGAGTTATTGGAGAATATTTTCCTAAGAGGGAAAAAAGGAGAATTGATCCAAACCTGATATACTAGTTAGGGAAGCCTTACCTTAGGAGCTCTAAGCTACTTGCATGTTGGAACAATCTCGGGGGGATCCGTATTGAAACCAAGAACGGTTCTGGGTCATGGTTGAGTGGAACATGGTAGTTCCCAAGTGATTCGGTCATCTATACAGAGGTCAGATCTTCCTAAGAATTTTTAATTCTCGGTAATTGAGTGTGCTAGTTTCACCATTAGAAGAACTGCAATTTTCAGGTATGAGGTTCTTAAGTACCTATTTCACTTTCTAGAATAAGAGCTGGCTAGATTATCCAAGTATGTATATTATATTTTATAACCCTATGTAATTTTTTTTCGTGTCACAATTCTTTTAGGGTTTACATTTTTCATTATAAACCCTAGGCTGTAATTTATTTCATGTTTAAGATTTATCAAGGGCTTTGTACTTATTGTTTTACTTATGTATTGTCTTTTACCATTTAAACCTTGTTCTCCTACAAACTAGGAATTATTTCTAAATAAGTACATAGTTGTTCATTTACCTATGTATTCTAGTGACAGATTTCATATTGTAAGCAGAGCCATGTTATAAATAAAAGACTAGTTCAGAATTAAGCTTCAAACATAGAATAAATCATACAACACAATTAACTAAATTTAATAAATAGAACCTAACTAATATATATATTAATAAGAAAAACTACATACAAAATGGTATGTATTGTTCCTACTTCTCGCAGATTTACATCTTGTTGTCACATTATTTCTGATGTAATTTACTTCTCTTTTGCATATCCACCTAAGAAAATCCATGATTAGTCAAAAAGACTGTCATAAAGTTTGTCTTTGAAAAAAACTCCAATTTGAGGCAGAAACTAGAAAGAGTTGTTTTTTGTCCTCTGAGGGAACTGAAGATAGAAGAAAGATGAATCCAGAAGGTCTTATGAAAGTTGTTGCATTATTCTTAAAAACTGTCCAAAAATATTCCTGTAGCAGGGATTTAGTGAGGCAAAATAAGAAAAGGCCTATGGGGGTACTCCTAGGCCTCTGTGTCCTTTATCTCCATGATTTTCCAAGACCCCCATTGCAGGTTCAGTCCCGCCTTTGAGAGTTTGTCCGCGTCCATGTTCCATTCCCAGTAGACATGTTTGAAGGAGATTGATTCAAAATTTGAAAGATTCCTATTTACCTCTTCATAGAGAGTGTCTAGTGAATAATTTTTGCATCTTTGAGTCTTATTTATCCAGTTTATAACAACCATTGAATCACCAAAAACTTGAACCTTTTTGCAGTTTCTTTCAATTGCAAAACAAAGGAGAAGTTTCAAGGTCATAAGCTCAACATAGTTGTTTTTGCCAGATCCTAGCCCCATGGACATTTGGAAATGGTGTTTTGGATTCATAAATAAGGTGGCTCCTCCCCTGCATGTGAAGTTTTGAGAAGCGCCATCAAAAAAGGCCCAAGAGATGTTTTTATCCAACTGTTCAGGAGCAATGATTCTTGGAGAAGGGCTATTCTTTGTTTGAGGAAAATAAGAAAGGATATCTAGACCCTTCCTTGCTACTTCTTCTGGAGAGCTAGATTTTTTGAGGAAAATGACCCTATTTCTGGCCAGCCATATTCCCCAGATGTGGATGAGCGAAAGGGATCTGAGCTAGGTAGTTTGAGGGGAAGAGGACCATTCCTTCCATGCCTCTTCCACTTTGTTTCCTTTCCAGTTGAAAATGGAGGAGGTAAAGGATTTGGAGTGCTCCCATACCTGTTTGGAAAAAGTACAGCTTAGGAAAAGATGGTTTGTGTTTTC
This sequence comes from Pseudotsuga menziesii, assembly GCA_001517045.1. Lineage (NCBI taxonomy): Eukaryota > Viridiplantae > Streptophyta > Pinopsida > Pinales > Pinaceae > Pseudotsuga > Pseudotsuga menziesii. The sequence continues at coordinate 49,946 of LPNX010569086.1, read as the reverse complement.
CTCATCATCCTTGCATAAGCTACACCAACCAGGGCCTGTTATCTATATTTTCTGTAGATGATCCCATGTAGGGATTTTGTTTGCAAGAGTGAACCAAGTGAATATTTTTGCCTTTAGAGGGAATTTAAGATTCCATACACATTTTTTATTTTCCTGGAAGTGTTGTATACAAAGTTGTTAATATCCGAGCTTTGGGGTGTATTTCCCATGTTGTGCTTTTTCCCAAATCAACTCATCTTCTTTGTTGGTTATTCGGATGTGAGATGATTGCAGAGCTATGGTGTACTGATCCCACTACCTATCCCATTGGTCTAGCAGCTCTAGATCCTAACTCTTCTTCTAGACTTGATGCCAAATGTTGGTTGAGAGAGGATCTTCTATTTGATTCAAGTGGAAACACCCCTTCTGATGGATAAGTTGAATTAATTGTTGAGTTAGTATGTGGTTCTGAGGGCAGCTTGGCCATGGGTCTGATCCTATTCTTACTTTTGTGCCATCCCCTACCTTCCAGACCAGTCCTTCTGAGATGAGTGGGAAGGCTTTGCATAAGATTTCCAGATGATGGATCCATTTGGAGGTTTTGTGGTTCTCATATCCCCGATCCAATCTAGAATGGGGGTTGGTAAAATGTATTTTTGGATGATGACTCCTGTCCACAGGATTTGAGTTGAGATGAGTCTCCAACCAATTTTTGCTACCAAGGATTTTGCAAAGAAAAAAGTGTTTTTTATGCCCCAACCTCCCATTGATTTTGGTCTTGCAATTTGGTCCAATTTTACCTAGGGGGGAACCTTTTGATATTTTTTCCCTGACCATAGGAAAGTGGTGCAGATTCTTCATGATTTGTTTAGAATTGATTTGGGAATCCATGCCAATGCCATCCAGTAGATTGGAATTGCTTCTAATACTGATTTTATCAGTACTAACTTGTCAGCTCTTGAGAGCCATCTATTGCACCAGTTGTTGATTCTAGATTCCAATTTGGCAAGCATCCAGTTCCAATCCTCTTTTTTATAGCAATTTGGTTTGAGTCTAAATCCCAGGTATTTCATTCCATCTTCCAAGGAGAATTGTTGATAAGGGAATAGCTCCTGAAAGGATCTCTGAATTTTCACCTCCAAGTTTATTGCTGTAAGTGAGGAATTCTAAAGATTTATTTGCATTCATGTGGCTTTGCAAAATAGGATTAGGATTTCTTAGAGTCTTTTTGCTTCTCTTATTGAGTCATTACAAAAACTAAGGATGTCATCCACAAATAATAAATGTTTTATGTTCAAGTTTGTGGTAATCTTGATTCCTTCAAACAGTCCTCTTCTTTTTTCATCTATAATAGCTCTACTTAAACCTTCTGCAACTAGTATGAAGAGGAGAGGGGAGAGAGGACAGCCCTATCTTAATTCTCATTCAGCATGGAAAAAAGGGATGCTGCTCTATTGATGAGGACTGCAAAGGAGACGGTTGTGATACATGCAAAAATCCATTTTATGAAAGAGTAGTTGAACTCCATATGAGCAAGGAGTAGCCTGAGATAGATCCAGATTACTCTGTCAAAGTCCTTGGAGAGGTCAATTTTTAGGATTGCCCCATTTGCTTTTTTTTGTTTTTGTGCTGTGAAGACCCTCCTGGGAAACCCCTATGGCTTCATGAATTTGTCGATCCTAGAAAAACCCAAACTATTCCTTGGATATGAGTTTTGAAAGAACCTTCTGAAATCTCTCTGCAATTATCTTGGTGACCACCTTATAAGTTATGTTGCATAGTGAGATAGGCCTGTAGTCCTCCAGACTTTCTGATTTGTCCTTTTTTGTGATTAGGGTTAGAAAAGTTAAGTTCAGGGGGAGGTGGAGGACACCATTAATTCTTGTTTCCTCCACCAATTGTAATAGGTCTGGGCTAATTGTGTCATACCTAGCTAGAAATAATTCTACTATCCACCCATCAGGCCCTGGGATTTTGTCCTTTTGAAAGCTGAATAGAGTTTCTTTTACCTCCTCCTCTGAAACCACTTCCATTAGCTCCAGATGATCTTCCTCGCTGATGCTTCCTGGAAAGCATTGAGATATTTGGATTACTTCAACCATGGTTGCTTGTTGGTATTCTTTGAAGATGTTTTCAAAATAGTTCTTCCATGTTTCTACTAGGTCTTCAAAGGTGTTTGTTGTCTCATTGTTTCCTTGTTTTAACTCCCAAATGGTATTTTGTTGCTTCCTACCATTTTCAAATGCCTAGAATAATTTCGTATTATCATCTTCGCATTCCATCCAAATTGCTCTACTTTTTAGTCTCAAAAACTCTTGTATTTCCATTAGGATTTTGATTATGGAGGCTTCCAAGGAATAGAGTTTCTCTCCGTCCTCTTGTGTGAGGAAACCCCCTCCCTCTTTGTTTTGGAGCTCTTTCAAATCCTCCTTAATTTGGGTGATTGCCTGATCGTCCTAATTCTTCTTATTTGCAGCCCACTCCTTGAGTAGCTTTTTTATTTGAAGTAGGTTTTGAGAGAAATGAATGGCAGCCCTTGCACCATTTACTGCTTGATAAGGTAGCCAATTTGATTGAATGAGTTGGATTACCTCTTCATTTTTTAGCCATGCAGAACAGATCTTGAAAGGACTTGCTAGTTTTTTTGGTTGTTTTCAGATTTCCAGGAAGATAGGTAGGTGATCCAAGTCTGCTCCTGAATCCACCCATTGTTTGAACATAAAATATTCCTACAGAAGGTATTCTGATAACATAAATATGTCCAGTATCTTCACTATTCTTTCTTCTCCCACCCATTTGTTTGACTAGGTTGGTTTTATAATCTGTGGATCTACATCTACCAGTTTTGATTCCATCATGAGGTTACTAAAATAATATGCTAAAGGATCTGTTTGTGCTTTTGGACCCTAGATTTCATGAGCTCCTAAGTTGAAACTGAGATCCCCAACGATGATCAATTTTATTTCTTTAACAAACCCAGATTTTCTGAAAGAGTCCCAGAGTTCTGATCTATTAGAATAAGGCCCATATATGTTAACAATTGTTAGAGTTACGTTTGTCTCTGCCCAACAGAGATGGGATCCTATCCCGAAGGAGGATCCCCAAGATTTTGTGCATCAAATACTTGATTTCTTCCATCCAATTGCTAATCTTCGTGAATTTCCAATAGCACTCTGTGTTGTGAATGAATAGAGCGGTAATAGTGAGGATAACATATTTTCTACTTCCATCTCTGGTTCCATGGTTTCCTATAGAAGGATGATTTCTGGTGATTGGACCGCAATCATCCTCTTGAAGGAAATTTTTTTCTGGGTACTTGTGAGACCCCTACAATTTAGAGAGAGAAATTTCATTTTCGAACCCCGTCTGGGGTTTGCACTGCTCCAAGTGCCCCAATTAGGGTTTTTTGTCTTCCACTTGCCTGATCCGTGAGTGCCTTATTCTGGGCCGTGGAGATATGCGAAGGTATTCTCCTTCCTCTCCCTTTGGAGGGGATGTTAGGGTTTACTCCAAGCCCTTTAGCAGGGACTCTTTGAGTCATTGAGACTGGAACATATCTTGATCAAAGGTGGAAGCAAATAGAAGTGGATAGGTTGGAGGGATCAGGTTTTGAGGGGGGAGGGGAGACTACTGATTTGGTGGCCAAAATTTTTTGTCGAGGGGAAGCAAGGGAGGGGAGCAGCTCTAGGTGGAGGTGGGACTGGTTGTGAGGGGAGAAAATAAATTTTTGTCATCATTTAAAGATAATACATGAAAATGCTTGCTAAGTGAAGAGGGATTCATACCCGATGAGGTTGGAAAATTCGGTTGATGCTCCAATTGATGAAGAGGTCCCTCATCTTCTGCTGCAGCCATTTCCTTCGATTGTTCCAGCAGCTTATTTGTAGCTTATGGTGCATGATGTTCTTCTACCAAGCCTAGATTCGATGCGGTGCCCTTTGGACTTGAGTCCTCTATTCTTCTATCCCATTTCTTCCTTCCTCATGATGATGGTACATAGTTTGGACAATTCTTAGCCAAGTGTCATGTTTCATGACATTTGTGACATCGAAAAGGGAGCCCTTCATAATCCAACAGCTTTTTCCTTATCTTGGTTTGCCAAATTAGGTTTATATGATCCCGGAGACTTTATCTAATGTTTAGAGAGACCAATATCCTTGCTACCTTCCTGATTTTTGTTTGCTGGTATGAGAGATCTACCTCTATGAACATCCCTAGAGTCCGTATGATATCACCTAGCGATACCGGGCTCCAGAATTCCCAAGGTAAACCTAGAAGTCAAACCCAGACTAGAATTGTGTTGAGTCTTTCTGTATATGCGTTGAAAAGTGGAGACCACCTCTTCAAATAGAATGGGGTTTTCCCAAAGGTCCATAATTTCTTGAGCATGAAAGCATCCTCTTTGCCGCTGAAACAGAAGCCAAACTAACCTTTTGCTAGCAGGGTGATTTTGGGGTCTTCCCCTTGAAAGCCCGTCCAATTGTTTATGACCCATTCTTCCATTTTCCCTTGAAAATGGTTTTTCCCTCTAATTTTCCCAAAGAGGACCATCCCTTCCATCTCTTGGGATTCTGACATTGAAACACTGACTTCGCAAATTAGGTTTACGATTCCTTCGGAAGGATTTAAGCAATGGGTTTTTCTCTTTTTAGAGCCAAGAAGAGTTCCGTCCGAGATTCTATCAGAAAAAGTGCCTTCTCCTTCCAAGTTAGGGTTCTACAGTGATCTCTTCAGGAGTCCTTTCAGTCGCTCTACATTCTTCCCTTCTTCTATGGGTGCAAGCTGCTCCAAGAACGAGTCTAGACCCCTATGTAAATCATCGTTCAGACGTAGAGAGCTTTGATGTGGTGCTGCTTGGAAGGAAACACTGTGGGTAATTACTGCATCAGAGCCATGTAGGGTTGGGCCTGAGGAGAATAATGTGTATGATGCTCCTCCTAGCGATGGGTTTAGAGTTCGAATTGCGTAGTTCCTGAGCAACCCTTCCTCAGTGAAGGGCGATGAGTCTGAAATCCTAGCAGCATTTACAGCTTGCAATTTTTTTAGGTTGTAGTGAACTGTTGTCAGTGACGGGATTCCAGTGATTTTAGGGGTCAATAAAATGTTTATCCCTTGCCACAGGTCCTCTATGTAGTCCACTATTTCTTCTACTGGTAGACCTACTCCAAGATACATGCTGACCATGACCATTTCTCTACCTATTTGAAAAAACCGAAAAACTGAAGAATAAAATGTCTTCTGCTCCTTCGCTTCTAATATATATATATATATATTATGAGGTATAAAACAAAAATATAATTTTAAATTATAACCACTAATAAACACATCTAAGAATAACCATAAACTTCAAATACTAAAGCTAGGATAGGAATCAACCAAGACCTTGCAAGGTCTGTTTAAACATTCTCCAATTATCAAATATTATCATAAATCAAATAAGCACTCCAACTATCGAGACCATTTCATGGTACACAAATTATATTGTCACTATCAATTACATCCATGAATTCGATAATTACAAGATACAAATTATACACATAATTAATCCATTGCATAAATAACAAATAAAACCATATAAACATTTATATTACTTTGTAAGAATCGCATACCATAAATACAATTCCCAATATAATAAAATTCAATATAATATCACTTATAGTACAAACCATTAAAAATAAATATAACATCATCTACAGAACCATTCAAAAATAAATGTATATCATTTACAGTACTAATCAATCAAAACCAAATAGCATCTATAGTATTCATTTAAACCAAACATAATTACACATAGGTCGCACGATCAACTCCCGTGGGAATTTAAGCCCAAATATCACCCCTTACAAATTTAAACCCTTTGCACGGTAAACGAACCATGATCGAATCATGTAGGGTATTTTAATAATTCACAAATCCATGTGATATTTCGTATACACACGCTATCAACAATAAAAACAAACTCTCTACAGAGTGGTCGAATGACCTAAATCAAATTACATACGCTGTATTCTATGGCCCTTGGCCTTTTATTATAAAAACCAAGAGTTTCCAAATAATTTAACCATGTCAACGTTTATCAATAGTGACGATTTAGGCTAGTCGATGGGTTACACCACTCACAACCCCCATATCATAATACATAAAAAAAATCATAAACAATAAACAATATTCCATAGCTATGAAGGTGGGAAAACACCAATTCCATAGGGCATGGCCCAAGCCTTAATGCTGTCGCATAGTCATCCATGAAACCAATGCAAACAACAAATGCAAAATCCACATAGTCCACGATTTAACAATCATTGAAATCAACGCAGAATAAAAGCATAAACATAGTCTTTATAAATCCATCACCTAGTTTACACAGTCATTACCGTCGGTCATTGCACCATTGCAAGCAATGGTGTTTCCCATTACATTTAACATAACCCAAAACACTAATTACAAAATGCATAGAGTCTGTAAAGGGTTTACCCACGCTCTCTTTGCTAGCCAAAAGTACCCTTTAATTACATTCCAACCCTTTGTAAGCTGAGGCTCAAAGGAAAATGAAACCCCACAACAAAACCCCAAGTGTGTCGCTTTACAAAATTTAGAGCTCGTTCCATACATAGTCAAACCCAAAACCAAAATGCATCTATGAAAACCAGGCCCATGCAATTACAACCACAAAGAGTCTCATCTCTATCATAATCTTTAATCAAAAGGAGCGACAATTTTGCACTTGTACAAAACAGGCTTACCCGAATGGGTATGGCTTTTGCCACGATACTATCCATGAGCGACGAATTCCAAACCTTCACTACAATCTGCAAACACAAAAAGTGAAAGGTACCATGAGAGGTATGCGATGTAAACCAACTAAACCAACACCTTATGCCAATAACAAAGAACAATCACATACATGTCATTCCATGGAAATCGCATTTCTTTAGACTGCGCAGGAGCAGAGTGCAAGGACCCAAGTATACCTCCACATAAACGGAACAAGAATGCATTAGTTCGACAGAACTAAGTAAACGAGTTGTGTCATGTAGAAACTGCTACCTCTTGGGGTTACAATGGAAACTAATCCCGCCACTCCACCCCTTTGTTTCCAAGAACAAAGTTAAGTTAGAACCATGTATACGACAGTAAGCACATGGTATAAATAATGAAGTACGTAAACAATTAATTGACTTACACATCAAATGCTTAACAAAAGTACAAATAGTAATCAACATCACAATAATGTAAATAAAATATTAATAACCACATCTAGAAATATGAAAACAAGACGTAAGAACAACTTACGACAAAACAACAGTACAGTGAGAGTATGACACATTCCGCAAAGTTCAATTAATGTCCACCACATGGAGTTTTGACTAGGCTAAATTTTTTTTTTCAATTTTTGGGGACATTACAATTGCCTAATATCTTATTTTCCTCCCTTCACTACGTTTAAAAATTGAAACTCATACCATAATCACATTTATGTACCATTTAAATGCAAATAAATCCACTTAAAAAAATAAAAAATCTCTTGTGGTTTAATGAGGTTATGATGAATAATGGACTTAACGTAATTGGTTATTTGAAGTGATCTACTCTTGTGTTTAAGATTTATTTTAAATTAGCATTAATAATAAAGTTGGTTTGTGGTTCATTACTCCCATATAAAGTGATACTTAAGGAATTTGGGAATTTTTTATTAAGGGTTGGTTAAACTTTCCTTTATTATTTTTATTTTAATAAATACAAAATTTATAATTACATATTATGTTTTATGGAATTTTTTTATTAATGGTTTGTCAAGGTTTTTTTTATTATTTTAATAAATAATATATTTATTTTTTATACATTATGTACTATGTTATATTTTTAAAAATATGCTTTTATTGCACATAAGAGGTGTATCTAGAGCATATTATGGGAGAAATGTGTAACTCTTTAAGTGTCCATAGTGGAGTTGAAAAAATTGTTTTATAAAAACTAATAAAATATTATTAAAAATAACATGTTGGCTTAAATTAAATTTAAATTATTTAGAATTGAATATATATAAGAATGTAAATTACATAAACTAAAACCATAAACACACTTCCACTCTAAAAAATGGTTTACAGCGACGTGATCAGTGCGCCACTCTAAAAAAGGGTTTAGAACTAAAGATATATGATCTGTGAGCCACTATCAAAGTCTTTTACTCAATCTACTTCGAGATTTCAGTTTCAAAGACTCCCTTGAGCCTTGTTCGTAAAATTTGGGTAAGTCTATTATCCATCTCCATATCTCAATCTTAGGTTCATTTTATGTGGTTTATTTTAGGTTTCCTTCTCTTAGTTTGTTCATATTGAGTTTTCTTTTTGGTTTATTTTAGGTTTCTTTATCTTAGTTTGTTCATATCTCTAAAACAATTTATATGCTTCACAGCTGTACTAAAAGATATTACTTTCTTAGCTTTCAAAGTTTCTTAAGATAAGATTAAAAACTCTTAAACACATTGTAATATGGTTTTTTTAAGCCTTATTATAACAATACTAATTATCTATTTTTGATGTCAAAGTCAATATATCCAATTTCTGTACTCGAACTTCATGTTCTTGGTTGCAGATAATCTTCCCATGTGTATTTCAATGCTATGTCTAAAGAGGTGTACACATCTGAAGCCCTTCGTATTTGAAATTTTGACCTTTTAGATGGAAATACCCTCTCCCTAGATTTGGTGCAGGAAAACCTCCTTACTGCTCTTTTATAGCACAATTTATTATTTTTCCGGCTAGTTCATTGGGCCATCAATATAGAGTCTATTGTTGGACCTCAAGCAACTTGAGATCCAACCACACGAATACTTCCCTAGGAGTAAAATACTAGGCCCTTCCACATGGCTATTGCCCTAGAATTAAAATGCTAAGGGGGGCACAATGCTAGTGCCCTGGCATTAAAATTCTTGAGAGGGTAGCTCATTCCATTATCCATCTGGAGATCCGTGTTTCTTTTCTAACACAATTTATTATTTAAATGCATTATCCATCTCCATATTTCTGTTGATTTTTCTCTAGTTTATTTTAGGTTTCTTTACCTTAGCATGGCCATATCTCTAAAGTCATCCATATGTTTAAGGATTGCATAGGAAATGAATAAAATTAAGAGTTTAGATCCTAAATCTTATAGTGGTAAAGTCTATTTAGGTATACATACCCTATAATTCCTTAGGTAAGTACATTATCCATCTCTAGATCCCTTTTTTTGTTCTTGGACCTCAAGCAACTTGAGATCCAACCTCTGACACGCAGCTACTCTCCTAGCACGAAAATGCTAGGCCCGCTTACATGGCTACTCCCTTAGCATTAAAATGGTAGGCATGTCAACAAGATTACTTCCCTAGCATTAAAATGGGAGGCTGGCCCATAGGTCTAATGCCTCGGCATTAAAATGCTTCCAAGTAGGAAGCCTCGTGCATAATTTATCTAAGCATCTATGTTTCGGTTCTAACACAATTGATGATTTTCTAGGTAAGTGCATTATCCATCTCTAGATATGTGTTTAGTTTTCTCTGGTTTATTTTAGTTTTGTTTACCTTAGCATTTGCATATCTCTAAAGTCATCCATATGTTTAAGGATTGTTATTTTTATGTGGCTTATTTTAGGATTATTTACCTTACCATGCATATATCTCTAAATTCATCCATATAGTTAAGAACTGCATAGGAAATGAAGAAAAACAAGAGGTTAGATCCGAAATCTTATAGTTCTAAAGTCTACTTAGATATACATACCCTACCACTCCTTAAGTTATTGCATTATCCATCTACAGATTTGTGTCTATTTTTCTCTAGCTTATTTTAGGTTTATTTACCTTAGGTTGCTCATATCTCTGAAGTCATCCATATGGTTAAAGATTGCATAGGAAATGAAGAAAAATAAAAGCTTAGATCACAGATATTATAGTGGTAAAGTCTACTTAGGCCCTACATACCCTATCATTCTTTAAGACTTACTCAAAGATTTTTTCCTTCTTATTTAGCTAAATTTCCTAAACTTAAACTCTGTATTATGTAAGCCCCATAATAACAATAACAATAATGTATTCTAAAGGTCATATCCAAAACACCAAATTGGTGTATTAGATCACCTTATTTGTGAATAAGGGGCTCCTCTTAGAATGGATTTCAGTGGTATACAGACAGAAGAAAGAAGAACTTCCTTGCAGAAATGAAAACAGAAGAAAGAGAACTTACGTACAGAACATATCGTTATATAAGTAGTGGAAATAGCAAGCGAAATTATCCCTATACAAAGAGATATTGGAAGAGTTAAAGGGCAGACAGAGTTTACAACCCTACTAGAAGCTTTGCGTGTTCATATCACTAAAGCATCTACGTTAACAGCCCTCATTTGAGTACTGTTAATGTCGTTAAAACAGAATAGAAGACATACCACTTAATACAGGGAATGGTTGTTAGGAATTCACTGATGTAGTCACCAATATGTATTAAACAAAGCTCATTCAAGTTTTCGACGTGAGGTGTAAGGATGGAAGAAAAGCCAAGAACATAAAGCATCATATTTTACTAAAATTGGTAGTGACCAATATATATTAAACAGAACTCATTGAACGTGAAGGGCAGGGATGGCAGAAAGACCAAGAACATAAGGAAACATACTTTACTAAAATTATTAAAAGAGAGATGAATATACTCGTTATCTTTTGAAATAAGGAAAGAGGGTCAACTATCTAGTATTAATAGACTCACATTTCATTTAATGAGGTAACAATTATAATGTTAGAAGTGAAAAGAGAAAAGTCAATAGAACTTCTCCATAATTCATAATTGTATATATTCAAGTTTCAAGGACTCACATGGACAGTTATATGCATTCGCCAATAATTATCTACATCTTTGAATAACCTATACACTTCTTAATTCTTGCAAGCTAAGACTTACCTGATATAACATAGAGATAATGCACGTGAGAAAAATATGAATGCAATTGGATTAATGAACATGCTACTGTTAATATGAAATTTAAATGCTAGTGTAGAAGAAACTTAAAACAATCATACTAGTGGAAGAAATTTAAATGCTACTGTTAATATGAACAGGTATGAACCTTGTTCTCTACATCTCTTGCGCGATATCTCTCAGATTCTCAGTTTTTTTCTTTCTCTGGTTTATCACCTCAACTCTCTACTCCAAGCTTTGCGTGATCATATCAGTCACTAAGGCATCCGTATTGTTAAATAGAAAAGAACATCTCACAATGGTAAAGAAGAAAACAATCATCCTATTGTTTTTCCACGAAAAACTTTAATTAGTTGTTAATCCTCAGTTTTTTTTAGACAATAAGCCATCGATATGGTTAAAGAGTCGAGAACATTTAAACCAAGCAAACCGATGAATTTAGCCTGTTTAATATTTTTTGTATATGGGATAACCCTAAAACTTCTACATATATATGAAGCATTATTATAAATAACCCTAACATTTCTACATATATAGCTTCTTAAATATACACAAGCGCCCTGAATTATTCACTCTACTTGATTTGCTTGCCTTTTTTCCCTTCCCACAGAACTCAAAGAACTGAGGGAACAAGGTTGCAGCAAGCAATGGAGAAGATAAAACAAAAACTAGTAGAATCTGGAGTTATCGGAGACGTTGTTAACAATTTCCTTCCTCGGGTAGAGTTGTATGTAGTTTACCGCCATAAACGAATCAGGTTGGGTGAATCACTACCACTGAGTGTTCTCCAATCTCAACCTGACGATCTCTAGTGCGAATGCAACGACGATGATCTGGAGATGAAAGACATCTTAAGGAATTACAAATTCGTAATAGTAAGATTGTTTATTTCCTATTTCATATGCGTGAAAGAAGGTTGACAAAACTCATAATTAGATTATGCAACTCTAAGAACCACTATAGAAGCATAGTGTGATTTTGGATAAAGTGTTGGCCCTAGTTCTCATATGAGGGCTAGAGGTATTTCATACCATCTACACTTTGAAACCTAAGGTGATGGAAGGGATGTGTTGAATCACAGTGAAGTATTGAGGAATACTATTGGTTGGGTGCTAGAGAAGTTAGGTTTATTGACCTCCCCAATATTTTAGCAAAGGAGAGTAAATGTTAGGAAGTAGAAGTTTGAAGTACGTTTGGAAGTGTGATTAGATTACTAATATTTTGAGTTGGCATTTGATACACCAATTGAAGATGTATCATTTGATATTCAAGATTCTGCATATAAATTTCCTCATGAATTTCATAATGAATGAAATCACTCTTCACATCCATATGGTGCATCTCCCATCGTCTCGATGTAGCAATGGCTAAAACTAGACTAATTGAGTCCATCTTTTAAGTCGATGCAAATGTCTCTCTATAGTCCACTCCATGGAATTGAGAGAACCATTTGGAAACAGATATCGTATTATAATTCACATATGAACCATAAATATCCATTTTGGTTCTATATACCTACTTACATTGCACTAGTTTCATCTTGGAAGGTAGAGGAACCAACTCCCAAGTTTCACTGTCTTGAAAAGAATTTAACTCTTATTGCATGATTTTTTCCATAATATGATGCTTATTCATATGACTATGAATCATATCCAACCCTCATAAAATATCTCTCTCGAAGATTTGAATTAGAAATGGAGAATGCATTGTGAAACTGAGATCTAGTCTACCTAGTGTCTAGTACATCTACGTGTATGGATTTCTCAACCCATTTTGGCCTTGTGGAAGAGTCATGATATAGATGTATGTCATAATCCTCATATTTCATATCATAATCATAAAAATTAGAAATGGAAACATCACGTACATCATCATTGAGTGGAGAGTGTGAGCAATCCCCCTCCACTAGTTCAACCTCTTGCATAATCTCTTCTTCGAATTGAACACTTCTCTCAATGAATTTTTTTTGAGATGAGGGATCAAAGATCTTGTATCACTTTTCATATTCATAATATCCAACCATTATTGAATCCTTTCTTTGTTAATGTAATTGTAACTTCAGAATGTATTCACTTGTATTTCTTATCTATTGTAACCTGAGGATGTTCTTATGCCATATCATGCCCTGATGTTTCGATGAGGAGAATAAATAATGTAAAAAAGTCATGTCAAGTCATTATGGGTAACCATCCTATTGTATAAGGGATAAATTCCCTGCAGTTCCGGGGCACTAGGGTTACTAGACTCTCCTAGAGAGGTCGGCCCTAGAAGGGTTTTAGTCATGTCGGTATTAGTATCAATAGAGAGCTGGACTCTCTATTCAACACACAACTCATACACACTCAAGTGTAGCACATAGTTGAGGAATAGAAAGACACTCGGGCTAGAGGAAAGAGCTTGGTGGTATTGGAAGATTGTCTTACTGTTTTTGCATTTCAATTTGGTGCTAATTCTATCTCTGAAGAAGTTGTGGGGTTTTCTCCATTTATGGTTTCCCCGAGGAAAAACATTGTGTTCATTGTCTCTTGTGTTTGATTGTTGTGCTTATTGTTCTCTCAGTTAAATATCCTACTGGTATGCTAGCTTAATGTTGTAAAAAGAAACATGGTATCAAAGCTGACCTAAGAAGAAGACATTGTGCAGCTACGGGAACTAGGGATTCCTATTTTGTGGATCTCTCTCCACATATTTTCAGAAAAAGTAAGGCGGAATAAATCTCCTCCCTAGGGCGCATCTTTCTGTCGAAGCAGAATTCAATTCAAAGCTTTTTCAGTTTTGGACCCGACACTACTCCTGAAAATTAGGGATTTTCAGAGAAGAGGAATTTTTCAGTGAGCCTAGGCCTAGATTGATCTCCTCCCCAAAATCGAAGTTAGGGATCAATTTCAAAGCATTTGGTTGGACATAACTCGAGAAAAGAAAAAACCCTAATCTGCTCCCGAACCAATACTATAGAATTTCAGCTTCAAATCCATATCCGACATCTTGACCTGGTAAGATCTAAATCTTTTGTATTTCCATTGAGGTTCTCAGTTAAGATGTCTCATCATACCAAGCTTGTTGAAAAGCTTGAGGGAGCTGATAACTTCCGATCCTGGAAGTATAGGATCTCCCACGTCCTGGAATAAAATGAGTTAGACTCCTATATCAAGGAGGAGGTTCCAGTTCCAAAGGGATATGAGGCCAAGGCCTTACATAAGAAGAAGTTGGTTATGGAAAAGGGGATCATTGCTGATTTTATCAAGGATCACCTCATTCCACAGGTGTCCTCCCTCAAGACGCCCAAAGCCATGTTTGATTCCCTATCCAAATTGTTTTAATGGAAGAACATCAATCAGAAGATGACGCTAAGGAACTAGTTGAAGAATGTCAAGATCCAGAATGAGGGGACCATCCAGTCATACTTCACAAGGGTCTCCCAGATCAAAGAACAACTAGAAGCTGTAGATGAAGAAGTAGAGAATGCATAAATTGTGATGACAACATTGAATGGCCTCCCTAGGTCACGGGATTCTTTCATCCAAGGAATCTATGCTATAAAGAAGTTGGTCAAGTTCAACAGACTGTGCAAAGAATGTTCTCAAGAGTAAGCTCAGATAGTTTCTTGAGAAGACAAGATGGGAAGTGAAGATCAAGCTCTCACAGTACACTCCAAGAAAGGAAGAAGGGAAAATCACCATCACCAAGGTAAGTATTCTCATCAGAAAAATAACTTTATGAGAAGGGATCCATCCAAACTCAGATGTTATGCATGCGATGAAATAGGACACTTTGCTAAAAAATTTCCCAAGAAGAAGAATGGATCCAAGAAGAAGAAGAACTCCAAAACAAGACATCATGCTCACACTGCTGAGGATGATGATCCTCCTACGAAGAGAGTAAAACAAGAAAGTGAAGACTCTTCAAGTGAATATGAATATGTTCTGAGCTCCGCTCTCACGGGATCTGTCACTCATTGAAACAAAGATTGGCTTATTGATAGTGGGGCTTCCAAACACATGACAGGTTTCAAATAATCCTTTGAGAAACTATCTGAACATAATTCACCTCATAAGGTGAAACTTGGGGATGACGACCAATATCCTATAAAAGTTAGTGGTGAATCCTCCTACAAGCTAGACTCTGGAAAGTTTATGAAAATGAAGGATGTTCTATTTGTACCAGGATTAAAGAAGAATATTATATCCATATCGGCACTGGATGCAAAAGACATAAGGGTTGCATTCATAGATGGTCAAATCATCATGTGGCCAAGAGGAAAGACTATTAACGATGCAATAGTGATTGCAGAACAAGAAGGAGGTTTATACAAGCTGAAGGGCCATCCAGAACAAGCGATGGTCCACGACACAGTAGATCCAAATGAACTATGGCATAGAAGGCTTGCACATGTGCATTACAGAGCACTACCAATTGCAAGCAAAGTTGTTGAAGGTCTTCCAAAAATTCAAGCAAAACATGAAAGGGTCTGCAAAGGATGTGCAAATGGGAAGAATACAAAGAAGACATTTCCAAGTAGCGAAAGCAAGGCAAAAGGAATCTTGGAAATCATCCACTCCGATCTATGCAGACCAATGTCATCACGCTCACTAAGCGGGTATGTATATTATGTTTTTTTCATTGATGACTTTTCTAGGAAGACATGGATTTACTTCATGAAGAACAAAGATGAAGTCTTCAACAAATTCAAGGAATTCAAATCCTTGATCGAAAATCACACAGAAAAGAAGATCAAGACCTTTCAATCAGATAATGGAAGAGAATTCACATCAAATGAATTCAAATACTTATGCAAAGAATGAGGGATTAAGAGGGAGTTGTGCACTACTTACAATCCACAATAGAATGGGGTTGCATAAAGGAAGAATAGAACCATCATAGAAGCTGCAAGAGCAATGCTTCATGATAAGGATATTCCTATGCACCTATTGGCAGAAGCAGCCAGAAAAATGGTGTATGTACAGAACCATACTCCACACATAGTACTCGAGAACAAGACTCCTGAAGAAGTGTTCAAGAAACCAAAAGTCAGCCATCTTAGAATATTCGGCTGTCCAGTATAGATACACATTCCAAAAGAGAAGAGAACAAAACTAGATCCTTCAGGAAAGAAGGGAATATTTGTGGGATACTCTAAAAGCTCGAAGGCTTACAGAATATACTTCCCAGGATACAACAAGATTGACATCAGCAAGGATGTAACATTTGATGAAGACAGAGCTTACAACAAATCCAGAAAGAGACCTGCTGAAGAACCTAAAGAATATGAAGCTCCCAGAATTCATGATACAACCATGAATGAAGAAATTCAAGAAGAAGATCAAGAATTTGAAGAACCGCAAATACGTGTAGATCCACCTTAGGAAAAGAATCCTCATAAGAGGAAACCTACTTGGTTACGTCAAATTATCCAACGTGTGGAAAGATATGGGGCTCTAGAAGAGAATCATAGAGAAAGAAAGAGAACCAGATCTTGCTCCGGATATGTAGCCTTACTATGTGACTTTATCAAAGAAGAACCTTCCAGTTATGAAGAAGCAGTAGAATGGAAAGAATGGAAGGATGGGATGATAGAAGAATATCAATCAATCATGAAGAATGATGTTTGGGATGTTGTCCCAAGACTAAAAGGGAAGTCAGTTGTAACTTCCAAATGGATCTACAAGATCAAGCATGCTACAAATGATAGCATATAGAAATATAAGGCAAGATTTGTGGCTCATGGCTTGTCACAGAAGGAAGGAATAGATTATGAAGAAACCTTTGCTCCTATAGCCAGATACAATTCCATCATATCAGTACTTGCTTTGGCTACAGTAATGAAATGGAAGATACACAAAATGGATGTCAAGACTTCTTTCTTGAATGGTGTAGTAGAAAAAAAAGTGTATGTAGAATAGCCACTTGGGTTCGAGACACATGACATGGAGTCTCATGTGTGCAGACTGAAGAAATCCATGTACGGTTTGAAACAGGCACCCAGGACATGGTACGGCAGAATTGATAGCTTTCTATCCAGCTTAGGCTTTACCACGAGTAAAGCAGACTCCAACCTTTACCACAAGGTTGAAAATGGCAACCCCGTGATGCTTCTACTGTATGTAGATGGTCTATTTGTGACAAGTATGGATGGTTTGATTGCTGATACAAAGAGAAAGATTGCTGCCGAGTTTGAAATGAAGGACTTGGGTATGATGCACTATTTTCTAGGTATGGAGTTGTGGCAGAGTGCAGATGGAATATTCCTTGGACAAGGGAAGTATGCAGTGGATATTCTGAAGAGGTTTGGGATGATGGACTATAGGGCTATGGCCACACCTATGGCATCAAACCTAAATCTATTAAGCGATGCTTCATCCGAGTCGGTTGATGCTATGATGTATCATCAGATGATTGGGTCCTTGATGTGCCTGACGAACACGAGACCAGACATTTGCTTTGGTGTGAACACCTTGAGCCAATTCTTGAGAGATCTGAGAAATGTTCACTTGATTGCTACAAAGCATATTCTGAGGTACCTAAGGGGTAAAATTGATTATGGGCTTAAGTAAGAGGTGAATCAGAAGATTACCCTGGAGGGTTATGTTGATTTAGATTCGGCAGGAAGTGCCATCGATAGAAAGAGCACTTCAGGGTGTTGCTTCAGTATGGGATCAGGTGTGATCTCTTGGTTTAGCAGGAACCAATCCCGTGTGGCACTAAGTATAGCAGAAGCAGAGTATGTCGCAGCTTATTCAGCTAGTTGTGAGGCAATATGGCTGTGGAAAGATACTATCTAATTTATTTGATCTCTAGATGGATGCTACTTGTATACATTGTGACAACCAGATTTGCGCGAAGTTGTCAGAGAATCGAGTGTTCCATGACAAGTTGAAGCATATCGAGATAAAGTATCACTATATCAGGGATATGGTGTAGAGGGGAGCAGTGAAGCTCCAGTATGTTGAGATGGAGGAACATATAGCTAATGTGTTGACAAAGGCATTGGCAAGGGTGAAGTTTGAGTACTTCAGGGAGAATCTTGGTGTTCTCCAGATCGAGGTTTCCTCCAAGGGAAAGTGATGAGTCCCATATCCATTTTGATGAGCAGGTCAGATGTAAGGGCTGAGCCATTCTATCATGGTGAGAGGATTGGTTCCTTCCATGTCAGATATTAGTGTTGAATGCCATTCTGGGAATGGAGGTACCTGGTCAATTACTAGGAGCACTTAGTCTAGGACTGAGAGAGCCACTCTGACGAGGAGGTCAGATATAAGGGCTGAGCCATTCTATCATGGTTAAAGGATTAGGTTCCTCCCATGTCATATGTGAGTGTTGGCCATTATGTCGAGTAAGACAGATGTAAGGGAAACAGCCATTCTCCTAGAGAATGGAGGTGCCTAGTCATCTACTAGGTAGCTCAGTATGGGACCGGGGGCCATTCTGATGAGGGTGTAGGATTTGGTTCCTACCAGGTCAGATGTGAGTGCATGCCTTTTCAAACATGCATATGGATTGGTTCCTTGTATGTGTCAAATGTAAGTGCAGAGCATTTCTTTGATCATGTGTTGATCAAATATAAGTGCTGAGTATTTCTTCGATCATGTGTTGTGCCTTTATTCGATCATTGGTTGATCAGATATAAGTGCAGGAGCCTTTTGGCATGGAGGATTGGTTGCTTGCATGGCCAAGTGTAAGTGCTGGGACTTTATTCGATCATTGGTTGATCAGACGTAAATGCTAGGCCTTTTTGATAGGGTTGTGGGATTTGTTACCACATGGTCAGATGTGAGTGTTGGGCGTGCATTT
>LPNX010569086.1:3493-21799 GCA_001517045.1 Pseudotsuga menziesii | reverse complement strand
ACGAATCTCTGTAAGAAGTTTTCCATGCCTTTCAAACATTGAATATGTCTAATGTTTCTCGGGGGAGACAATTGAAGTATTGCCTCAACCTCTAAAGGGTCAACTCTTATACCCACTTTGGAGACAATGAACCCTAATAAGAGATCAAACTTCATGCAAAAGATGCACTTGTGAGGATTTAACCTGACCAAATAATGGAAGCACCTTTCGAACTCTAATCTCAAATGGTAGGAATGATGCATCCTCTGATGAGAATGAATAGCAAGGTCATCCAAAAAGACTTCAATAATCGATTTGAGATCATGAAAGATCAAGGTCATATCCCACTGAAAAGTGGCTCCAGCATTTTTAAGGCCGAAAGTCATCTTGCAATATGCAAAGGTACCCCAAGGGAAAATAAAGGAAGACTTATGTTGGTACTCAGGTTTGATCTGTATCTGATTGTATCCAAAAAATCCATCCATAAAGGAAAATACCTCGCTTCCCACACACTCATCCAAAATATGATCGATAAATGGTGTGGGAAAATTATTTTTAGGACAGGCATGATTCAAGTTAAGGAAATCAGTGCATATGTGGATCATTCCCTGCTTCTTATCAACCAGAACGGGGTTTGAAACCCACTCCATCAATGGAACGGGATAGATAAAACTGGCATTCAACAGCTTTTCTATCTCATCCTTAATCGCGGGTGCTTTTCTAGGATTCACCGCATGCAAGCGTTGTCGAACAGGCTTAGCATTGGGATAAGTTTAAATTTCATGCTCAACAATGTGAGGGTTGATACCTGGCATTTCTTCATATGCCCAAGAAAATACATCATGAAATTCTTTGAACAGCTCGGTATACTCTTGAATCTTAGTATGGGAACATTCTGCCCCAATATAGACATTCTCAATCTTGCTAGGATCGTGAGAGATATTGATAGGGATGGTAGGAGATATATTCACCATGTTTCCATCAGCCATTGAACCAGGAGAGCTTAACAGAACCATGGGACTACCAATTCTCTCACTAAGAATCTCCCTAAAGTCTTCACACTCCAAATGGTCAAACTCAGGAAGAAAATAAGATCTATGATGCAACTCTTCCCAAGGTGGTTCAACCCTAGACATATCCTAAATAATAGCCTCATCTAAAGGAAAAACACTATCAAGGCAGTCATGTGTGTGAGAAGACTGAACTACCCATGCAGGCAGTACATATAGTTCCTCCTCCTCCATCTGTGAAGAGAAAGGACTATGCTCTGCAACACATCCGAGATTAGCTGATATGCTATCGTAGTTGCAGGAAACGGCACATCCATTTCGATGGGCTCACGTGAAGGACTCAGTGTAGGAAAAATCCAAGGATCTTCCATATGAGTGGTGCGAAAATACACCGAACACAATGACGATGAAGCACCACCAGTAGTAGAACCAATCATTAGAACAGGTGCAAGACAACTAAATGATCCCATAAGGGATGCGTACATTCCCACACCCACACTCACAGTTGCTGGCTGAGAGTGCACAACAATCGGGATAGAAGCTCTTGAAGATGCAGTAACACATGGATTCTTGAATGACATTTGATCAATCGTAACTATATTCCCATATGGAAAGCATACAACTCGGAACAGAGAAGAAGCTATGGCTTGCATACTGTACATCCAATTCCTACCCAGTAATAGATTGTAGTCAAGGGGTGCATCAACCACCTCGACCTTGATCACGATGGTCTTCCCTCCAAAATGGACCTTAAGAGAAGGAAGAATGTCATGCAGCCGAAACAATCTATGATCAAATGCAATCAACATTGTAGCGGATTTAGGCAACTCTAGGGAACCCAAACCCTTCCAACATGCCAAGGACATCACAAAAGCAACAACGCCTTCGTCAATCATAGTGCGTTTGACGGTCTTGTTAAGAAATTCTACATGAATCAAGAGAGACACATAGTAAGGCAAGCAAGGTTGTAGTCCCATGGTTTCAAATTTAATGACGAAGGAAGAATTATCATCATTAAACCCAAGAGCAGAAAGAAAAGATTTCCTTTGCGAAGGACAACTCTGAAGTACTTCGAGTACAGACATCGCACAAGGAGTGTGGGCCAAATCCTTGACAACAGAATAGTTTTGGGTGGCTCGAGCATTAGGATTGTGCCCCGAACGCTTAAGGACTCCCTTAGGAATGTGAAGAGAAACTTCAGGTTTATCCATAGGTTTTTCGATACGCAAAAGACTCTCAGGTGGAGCAGGTTCCTTTCCAAGGTCTGGTTGTGACAAACCATAGTCCTTTACACGAGTCACAATCCTAGCAGAACACACCATGTTGATGCAACCATGACCACTACAAGCTTCCAGCGTATCTTGATCCCCACCAGACTGATCATGGGTCCTTGAGTTCATATTTTGATTATGAGGTAAATTTTAGTCAGCACAGCTGAGCCCTACACTATGAACCTCGAGGCTTCTTCTATCCAAGGGCACAAGTGAGTGAGGCGGTCCTCCTTACACAACTTGCAAGGAAATTTAACCTTACATTTAGGCTGCTTCTCCCCCCAGCATTTTGGGAGTTCTTGTCATTAGAATTGGAATTTCCATTCTTATTCCTAGACTTATGATTGTTTTTACCCTTCTTCTTATTCCTTTTGGGTTGCTGGTTACCCTTTTGGTCTGATGATTGTACCGAAAGCACACTCGTCGTTTGGGTGGGTTGAGACGAAGCCATGGCTTGTCCTGAAATAGATTGGTTGATAGATAATTGACTGACCTATTTCACAACCAAATCCATAGTTTTGGTACTCATACAACCAACAATGCCATTGCCATGTGGTCCAGGTTTGACCTTAAGGTCGAAACTAGAACACAGAGCATTAGGAATAATCTCATATAACAAACCGGATTGAGCATAAATCAAGTCCAATTCCTGTGCCCTAAAAATGGCTTGCTCCTTATTCTGAAATCCAGATGTAGAAACATATTTCACTATATAAGGTAGTAACGACTTAAGGAACCACTCGAAGAGAAACTCCGGTGGTATGAAGGATTTAATCAATCTCTTCTGTCTACGCCACTCTTGGATATGGTCCGAGATATGCGTGGCTTTATCTTGTCGAAATGTTGACAATAGTTCCATACCAACGTCGTAACGCACTGGTAGCTGGAAGTGGTTGAGAAAAGTCATAGCTAGGTCATCGAACAAAGTGAATGCCCCCCTAGGTAGCTCTATGTACCATTTCACGGTAGGCCCTGTGAGGGTGCATTGAAATAGCCTTAAACGGATCGAATCTTCGTATAAGGAGTTAGAAGAGCACCATAGGTGAAATGTAGTAATATGTTCAGTCGAATCTTCTCCTGGTTTGCCCTCAAACTTGGGAATTTCTGAGGGAAGCTTCGTAAGGACAGCCGGTCAGGTCAGGTCATAAAATAACAAATCATTAGTTAGTCTCAACAAGTCAAGAAGATTTAACATTGTGAGGAAAGGGATCCTAGGTTGAGCAGGTCTATGAGGTGCTCCCTGATAATTTTGGTTCACATAGACCTGATTACTGTAACCACCATGGCCATGGCCATAGTATCGTCCTCTTGTTTGACCCGTGTAGGGTGGCATGGAAGCACCATAATGTGCTGTACCTTGACTATGTGGGGCTACAAAGCCATAATTCAGGGAGTAAGTAGGTTTTTGCGGTCCATAATATGGTCCATAAGAAGTCCCATGATATGTCCCATGAGAAACTCCATAAGTAGGAATAGACATTCTGGAAGTAAGAATATGACCTCTAGAAGTAGGAATACAACCTCCCGATACAATAGGAGGTACTTGACTTTGAGACACAACTACGTGAGTAGCAGCAGTACACACATGACTCGTAGCAACATTCCATTCCGAAGGACCACATGAATGTGGGGGAGGAACAACATTCAAAGAACTAGCAATAGAGGATGAAGGGATATGTGAAATCATGTAAGTGGTATTCCCTACAGTTACTCGTCTTGGCTCTAGTATCTGAATAGGACTACTAGCATTAGGTCTAGGATGAACATGTGATGTAGCTTCCACTACTGGGATGGACAGTGCAATGTGACTCGTGCTCCCAAATCTCTCTGCATGGAAAGGAATGGGAATGCCCCCAGGCATAGTGCTAGGATCAAATTCCAACTCTGCATGGAATGTCAGGTCATGTGCAGGGATGCCAGGCATGCCATAACTAACATAACTAGTGCTCACAGGTTCATGATGAGTCTCATTTCTCGACATCCAATACCGACAACCTGTGGATGAGGGATCATATCCATAGTGTGTAGGTATATCATATGAAGAAGTGAACCTAGAGTGTGTAGGTATTGTAACAGGGATTTCTCCTTGCTTCAGGGAAGGAATGGCTCCCTTTTTTCTATATTATGGAAGGGTAGGTTCTTGTGTGGAAATGCAAAAAAGAAAAGTGGGAATGAAACTAGACAGAAATAAAAGCAAATATGGAGACCCCTCTGCACATAGCGTTATGGGTTAAAGGCCTCTGAGACCCTACATACAATAATGGAGGCCTGCAAGAACATGTTAGGCCATAAACCTGCAAGCAAATAGATGTTAGGGGAACTCAAATAAACAAAACAAAACAAAAATTATACCTTATTTTGGTGAAAATGGGCCACCATGCCCTAGCTTGGAGGAGCACCTCTCTTGGAAATGGGGGGAGCTATGGATCAAAAGGAAGATTGATGAGAGGGAGTGTGGTGGCTTGAGAGGCGAATGGTCTCAAGGCATCCACTCGGGAAGCATAACAGTATGCAAGGGAGGTGTGTTTTGAGAGTGACCCCCAACCCTCCTTTTATATCTTTCTTGGGGACTTTTAGGGTTTTAAGCCCTTGATCAGGGCTTTATCCCCTTTTTTAGACTTTTAGCCCCTTCTGCCCTAACTTTAGCTCCTTTTAGGGTTTTAGGATCCTTTAATGGGTTTTAGCGCCTTTTTGGAGGCTTTAGCCCCTATGAGAGTTATTTAGGCTCCTTTTTGAGGTTTTTAAGCCCTTTTGTTCATTCTTAAGCCTTTTTGATGGTGTGGGGGTCTAATGGGGTGTTATGAGGGTCAATCATGGGTGTCCTTGGGTGGTGTAGGCCATGTAAAGTTGAGTGAGGAATTTTTCATGTTAATAGATTTCCCCCTGATGTGTGAGGGCAGGAGCTCATTGTATGGCCGATGGACATCATAGGATTTGCTGTGTAGGGGTGGCGCTTCCGGGGCTGGGGCATGGTGGCTTTTGGTTTTTGTATTAATATGGTTCCCATCAATGGGTGAGATACAAATAATGTGTGACATGTATATGGATGAGGTGGGCACCCCCATGCTCGTGACAATGTCAAAAGAATAATTTGATCTATGCTCTAAAATACAAAAGTCGATCATATACAACTCATGGCACAATAATGGTTGCTTCAATGTGAGGCTGAATACAATACTGATATGGTACATTGGACCCATGGCATTGTCATGGAATGCAATATCTCCATGACTGATGTCCTGATAGATTTGGGACAGGACACAGCTATATGGAATCGCTGATTGAGAGTCAGAGTCTCTGTGGTACAAGTATGTTGCATCAATCATAAATCTATATAGAAGCACTACTGGGGATTCTCAACACTGTCTCCAATGCAACCCAGAAATCACAAGGCACATAACCTGTTTAGGTCCCTCAAATAGACTCATCAATGTACTAGAGTTAGGTGACATTCAAGGTCTTCGACCAAGTACTGTGTGGACCAAACCCTGTACGAATCTTAGCAGTGAGATGATGTAGTTGGAGTCAAGCACGTGAGAAACAACCATCCCAAGAGGCACTAAGGACTCCTCTCAAGTGGTCCAAGGAACTCATCAATGAGGTTAATGAAACCAGAATACAGGGACCTCTAGGTCTATCCTATGGAATATATGCGTTATCGTCGATAGAGGGAGACCTGCCCCTAGTCAAGGCAATGATGTTTCCTTGACCAGGAGCGCGAGGGAGATAACATAAAGGTGTGAGACAATCTACAGAATGACCCACTAAATGGGGGGGGAGGGGGAGGGAAATATTCAAACAGGGGCAGGGGGAGTATGGTGGACTCAAACTTCCTTTGTTCAGAGTATGATGGCAGGGCAGACCAAGAAGCAAATGAAACTTGACTCATGGGAATGGGATCATAGCTGTAATACTGGGAATGTTACTGCATATGGGAAATACTTGGAGGAGGTGGACACTTTTGATATTGATGGGATCCAAGGAAAAAATATTGCAGAGTACTCTGAACAAAGGCGACCCAAAGGGGGAATGCTGCCAAACTATTTTCTATTGGGTGGTGACTAGGGACACTATTATGGTACGATCTTGTGGATTTTTGGCGAGCTCGAGAAAGTAAATGCTCGATGGTGATTTCAATTTTAGAGAGTCTGAAAGCACGAAGAAGACTCTAGTGGGGGATATTTTTCGTTGGTAGTCTCATGTGCCTGAAAAAGGATAAAAGTATACATAGGAGAGCTCGCTCATCTTGTATGGGATGAGAGACTTCTTTACCATTGGAAGTCCAATCAGGCTGGAAAAGGTTAAACCTATACTGATTGGATGGTCATTTAGATACTTTTACGAGCATGAACGAAACCAAGTTTGCTCGGAAATATTTTCTTGATGAGAAGGCTGGAAAAGAGCTTAACAACAACCTGTGGTGAACTTATCCATAAAGTGCAGCCCCTCTGCCCGAGAAAGCATAGAAGTATGCAAAGGGGAACGGTCTTGGCTTGAGTGTGCCAAGGAAGTCATTTTCAATTGATGGTCTACATGGTTCACAAAAGGAGGTAAATGAGACAATGTAGATGCCATTTCCTATACTTTAGCGAGTGGGAAAGGAAGCAGCTGTGCTCAGCTATCTTTTCATAGTTTTAAGGAGTTATAAAAGAGCTTAAACGAAACTCCAGTATGGTCAACCGATTGCGATAGCACAAGTGGTGCCCCATGTCAGGACTGTGGACAGTGGTCCAAAGATCATCCATGTAGTATGGGCGGAGTGGAAGGCTCTCAAACATACCAATACATGCGTGGGATAGATCGTGGAAGAGGCTCACAAGTCAGTGCAGCAGAGGCACACAAACCGAGTTCTCTCTCGGACAGAGGTCAGGAGAGCATGTGTGTGTGTTGCAGTGGATGGAATTGACTACATGTGATGTGAGTACAAGTCCCAGGGCACTTATATGCCAAATACGTACAAGAAAAATAAATTGTTTTGTGGATAGTGGTCTAGAGGTCTGCGTAAGGTGCGGTGGATGGAGTAGACAGCTATGTGTTAAAATACAAAATAAGAAGAAAAATGGTACTGACCCTTAATGGGCGGTGGGCCGAAAACTCGCATGAGTTGCAGTCGGGAAGTGTGGTATAAGTACAGGTCTATAGACACTTGCATCATCATGCCATGGATCGTAAATAGAGGTGACTTGTGGGAAATGGTCTCGAAATTAATTTATTAAACATGAGACGATGGTCTCATAAAGAGATATAAATTTGAGCCCGGAGGTGTGAGAGGTGTCTCGAACTGGTTCCGGGGGACTTTGAATTAGCAGTTGATGGTGCTACCCCTAGTGCGTTGGTGCACTTAGGAGTTTTTGTGTCGCTATGTATATCCTGTTGAGAAAGCATATGTGGCTTCTCATTTTGTATTGGACATGTTTTGGACATGCGACTTATCTATTTATCTATATATATTTTTGACGCACGTGGATGCACTTTTATTATGTGAGTCTTTTTATGATGATGTGGAATGCAAATTATGTGATGTATTATTACACTTGTGTGTGCATTTTTGGACATAGTTATGCATGATGTTATGGTTGTGTGTTTCCTATATGCAGTTGTGGATGTGCCAATTTAGAATATTATTAGCCATTTGATCTGCGACACTATTGAGGTTTCTGGGAACATGTGTGAATGTGATGGATTCAAATGCTCTAAACATCTATTTAGTGTGCAGGTACTTTCAAAAGAGGCAGGGATCATGTACCTGATAGCAGTTGTTCAACTGAGAAACAAGCAGTTGGGAGTCTAAGAAGACATCAACATGGTGAATGCCTAACTAGAAAGTGGTGACTAAGAGGTCATTGACACCATCATATTAAACCTGGTTGTTGGTCATGGTGCCCACACATATTCTGTCGATGTGGATCAACTCATGCAATGGGGAGTAGATGACCCATGCAGCTGAGGCGATGGTCGAAGACCATATACTTGCTCCATCAGCGAATCCCATATACCACTTTGAGGTGTGCTCCATCTGAAGGAATGAGAGGAAACGATACATAAGACTCAATTTTGAAAAACATGTAAAACAACAAATGGAAAGATTATAATACAAGCTAAAATGTCGTCACTCAAAGGGGTGACGTTAGAGGGAAAGTCATTTGGAATTCCATGGGGTCAGTGGTAATTCCTTTATGTGACAAGATGAACCATAGGAGACGGCCCGTTGGGACACAGAAGACACACTTGAAAGGGTTCGAGCTGATTCTGCACTGGTGACATCGTATGAATACTTGCCGCAAGTTGTCTATTTGTTGTGCTTGCTTCTGCGATCACGCAATGAGGTTGTAAAAACAAACCAATATGATGTGAATGAGGTCGTGGAAGCATTGAGTCATGGCACGTTGCAAGGTGGTCCTGTTGTTTTTAGGCCAAAGCACATGACTCGATATGTGAATCTGCCCCACGAGGTTGTGAATCCCATCTTATAATGGTATTCTTTCCAGATTTGGATTTGGTTATAGCCGAAAAATCCATCCATGAAAGAAAAGGCCTCATGTCCAGCACATGCATCGATGATCTGATCGATGAAATGTGTGGGGAAGTTGTTTTTGGGACATGCTCCATTAAGGTCATGGAAGTCTGTGAAAATGTGAATGGTACCCTATTTTTTATTCATGGGAACAGGATTATAAACCCAACTAGTGTACGCAATGGGGTAGATGAAGCCGACAGTGCATAGCTTCTCTATCTCAGCTTTCACAGTGGCCACTTTGGAAGGGTGAATGGGCCATTGCTTTTGGTGTATAGGTGCCACATCAGGCCATGTGTCAATGTGGTGTTCCACGATGGAGGGATCTAGGCTAGGAATTTCGGTGTGAGACCAGGTGAGGATGTCACATAATTCTTGGAAGAGAGCTTTGTAGGAATCAACCTCTTCCGGGGAGTAAGATGCCCCCAGCATGATTTCTTCAACAATCTCAGAATTGGTTGAGATTTCAATTTTAATGGTTGGTGAAATGTTCACCATGTTTCCTTCTTCGAAAGAATCTGGTGTTGCGATGGGGTTCTTGAACCAGTCGACCTTCCCATGGATGAAATCTTTGATCTCCATGGAAAACTAGTCAGAGTTT
Organism: Pseudotsuga menziesii; assembly: GCA_001517045.1. Classification (NCBI taxonomy): domain Eukaryota; kingdom Viridiplantae; phylum Streptophyta; class Pinopsida; order Pinales; family Pinaceae; genus Pseudotsuga; species Pseudotsuga menziesii. The sequence continues at coordinate 12,424 of LPNX010569086.1, read as the reverse complement.
GACACAAGTTCTTCGGGGAGGAAGAATGAGCGATGATCCATGTCGTCCCATGGGTATTCCAAGGCAGTTAGAGCTTCAGGTATCTCCTCATCATTGCTGAATCAATGAAGAGATAGGTCTGATGGACCATCATTGGGGGTGGAGATAAGCGGGTCAGTTGAATTGGAAATCATGTAGATGGACATGGTGTCTGAAGAAGGCAGTGGGGGGTGAACTTCTTCAATCAAGGTGATTTTGGACTCAAGGGAATGTTGACAGAGGTCAGTTAGAGCCATTCAAAATTTAGGCAAGTCTTGGCAATGGAGAGAATAATGGCCATACAAGCCACAAAGGGTGCAAGCATGGTTTGTTCTCAATTCCTTTTTCCTGACTATCGGTGCAGTTGGGAGTTCAACCACAGGGATTTTTTCATTTGTATCACTGGCATCCAAATGCGCACAGATCATGGGGATTTCAGGGAAATTCCGAGTTGGATGGCCCTATTGCTCATAGAGGGTGCAAGGCAAGACTTGTCACGATTCTGCGGTGGCTTTGGCATTCTTGCCTCTTGCCCTTTTCGGGTGGGGCGGTGCAGGTGCAAGTGCGATGGTTGGATTTTGTGGGCTAGGTGGAGGGTGAGACTCCACCAGGGTTAAAACAACCTGGGGCATTGATGGTTGAGCTGGTGGATCGAGATACCATATCAAAATTCCCAATATGAAGTTAGGTAGGCTTAAGGTGGGCATTACCGGCTTGCTCATGACCCCAGGTGGAGGAAAGAGGAAGGGAATCGTGTGGACTAGTGATGACCCCAGATAACTCCCTCTTTGTTGTATGTGGGGATGCGGTTGTGGTTGCGGCTATGTGAAATGCTGTTGACGTGGATTATGTTGTGGTTGTTGTTGGTGTTGTGGCTGCGAACGGTGTTGGGGTTGGGGTTGGAGCTACGGCTACACTTGTTGTTTGGGTGGAGTAGTGCTGGATGAGACTATGCACAGGTCCGCAGTCTCATTTTTTGTCGGTGGTGGTGACACAGAGGGGAAGGAGTCATCATGGTGGGATTGGAAAAATACCCAAGGCCCACATTCAACAATGGGTAGGCTGGATTGTTGTCAACCATAGTGTTGATTGTAGGGACGACATTAGCGTGTGTGGTCACCCCTTGTGGCTCAATGGTGGTGATGGTAGCTGGGATAACATTGGAAGGTGTCGTTAACCCTTGCGGATCATGATAAGTGAGCTGATAAACCGTCACAATATTCCCTTCATGAGGGAACATCATGAGACGAAAGACAGTTGATGTGGCTGCTCTCATGGCATACATATAACTTCTTTCTAGGAGAAGGTTATAGTCCAGTTGAGCATTGAGAACCTCTATGTCGATCCACACTATCTTCCCGGCTAATGTGATGGGGACATGGGGGAGGATTCCTTGGGATTTAGTGGGATGTCCATCATAAGCCCGCAGAGTTGTGGAGGATGGTTGCAGAATTGGTGATCCAAGTTTTTGCCAAACCAAGGTAGACATAACGCACGTGGATGCCCCCTCATCCACTATGCACCGGTGCACAACCAAATTCCGGATGGACACTAGGATTTGGAAGGAAATGGTTGATAGCATGCATGGTTCTCTGTTGTTTGTGTCGAATGTGATTAAATTGGATTCAGAGGGGTCTATTTCCCCAAGGTAGGCTAGTAAGGCTTTTCGCTACAATGGGAACGTTTTAAGTACCTCAATGGCAGTTGACATTTGGGCCAAATCATCCACAATTCTATAGCTGACTGTAGCTCTAGCCATGGCATTATTCAAAATTCTGCGTACGGGGGGGTACAACAATGGGGGTAACTGAAGAGGTAGGTTGACTGTTTTGGACGTTGATGTCGCTGATGTGTCAGCAGGTTTGGTGGTGGTACCATACTGATTCGATCTAGTTTGCAAGTTGACCTCTTCAGTCGTCATGGCTAGTAAGTGGTGAACACCTATTTCAGCAATGGGAGGTGCCCCCAAAGCATTGGTATTGGGTTGGGGAGGGGGTGCGGTTGCCACCAATCCTTTGACTGGTAGCGGGTTTTGAAGCACCATAGGAGGAGGTCCTTGTGGTGCTAGGTTTTGTTGGGATTTAATTGCAGCATTGCCGACATGTTGAACTTCATTCTGAATGGCCTTCTTAGTGCGACCCATGAGGGGACACTTAAATGTGTAGTGCCCATAAACATCACCAAGTGTGCACGACTAGTTTATGTGGAACGGGGTGTTGCACCTTGGTGCATTTTGTCATGGGGGGTTTTGGGCAGGTCGGTTTGCTCTAGCATTGTTGGGAGGGTTTGGTTGTTGACCTCCTCCCTACGGTTAGTTATTGGCTTGGTTATGTGGTCGATTATTCCTAGCTTTCCCTTGTTGATTATTGGGGGTAGGCTAGTTGGGACGGTTTTGTTGTGCGAACACTTATCCCAACGGAATGGGTGGAGCTGGGGCAGGGGCTTGAACTGTTTGCACTAGTGGTGCATAGTAGATTTGTGGGGGTAGCGATGCCACAAATGTGGGCATTTTCCATGCTTACTGTTGTGTTGGCCAAACCATGTCCTAATCCTGTTGAGGTGGCATAGGCTGTGCATAGGAAGTTGTTTCTCCAGACTGGGACATCATTCTGGCATAGTCTGGAGTTTGTTTTCATAAGAAACACTACCAGTGTTGCTTGGTTGTGGTGTAACGGTAGGTGGTGTTGGACGGTGCTACGGCTATTGGGAGACCGAGCCTATGATGCCATCCGTCGCATGAGATGCCCCTGTTGTGTCGTGGTAGGAGGTACATGTGTAGGGAGCATCTGGGATGACGATGTACAGGTATCCAGACTGAACAAAGATAAGGTCAAACAGGTGAGCTTTCAGTATGGCCTCTTCTTCAAATTGAGGACATTCGGATGCGATGTCCTTTGCTACAGGTGGGAGCAAGGTCTTAAGGGACCAATCCAAGAAGATCCTGTCATCAAGTTGGATTTTATGTAGGCTACGACGTCACTGCCACTAGAGGATATGGTTAGTTATATGAGTGGCAGTGTTCTGATGGAAGGATAACATGATCTCCACCCCCTCATCATATCTAACAGGGAGTTAAAAATACTATAGGAACATGAAATCTAGGGAGTTGAAGTCTGGGTATTTGGCCTATGATAGTTCAATGTACCATTTGGCCGTGGCACGTATAAGGGTGCATTGGAATAGCCTATGCCTGATGGAATCATCTACGATGTTGTTGGATGAGCACCATAGATGGAATGTCATAATGTGGTTTTGGGGGAATTTCCCTGCCTTCCCTTCAAACATGGGGATGTCTGATGGAAGCTTAGTTGGCATTGGAGGCCAAAAAGATTGATGGAAAATGGGGTCGTTTGTTAATTGACCCAAATCGAGCCAAATTAGGCAAGTTAAGATGAGCCATTAAAGGAATATTTGACTCCAGGTTGATATGAGATGGGGCAGTGATGGTGGTGGGGTTTGCAGGTGCGTAATGTATCTGCACGGCTAGGGGTACTTGTGGTGGCACTATTGTGGATGGGCCAATGCCCCCAAGTGTGGTTGGAGGGATCGTGTGAGTGGAAGGGACATTGCTCCCATGTATGACAATAGGGGCAATGTAAGTGGATGTTCCACTGTGCCCCTATGTGGGAAGAAGGGCAATGTGTGTGGAGGGGACATTGCCCCCATGTATGAAAATTGGGTCAATGTAAGTGGATGGTCCACTGCCCCCCTGTGTGGTAAGAGGGGCATTGTGTGCGTAGGGGCCACTACCCCCAAGTGTGGTTGGAGGGATCGTGTGAGTGGAAGGGACATTGCTCCCATGTATGACAATAGGGGCAATGTAAGTGGATGTTCCACTGTGCCCCTATGTGGGAAGAAGGGCAATGTGTGTGGAGGGGACATTGCCCCCATGTATGAAAATTGGGTCAATGTAAGTGGATGGTCCACTGCCCCCCTGTGTGGTAAGAGGGGCATTGTGTGCGTAGGGGCCACTACCCCCAAGTGTGGTTGGAGGGATCGTGTGAGTGGAAGGGACATTGCTCCCATGTATGACAATAGGGGCAATGTAAGTGGATGTTCCACTGTGCCCCTATGTGGGAAGAAGGGCAATGTGTGTGGAGGGGACATTGCCCCCATGTATGAAAATTGGGTCAATGTAAGTGGATGGTCCACTGCCCCCCTGTGTGGTAAGAGGGGCATTGTGTGCGTAGGGGCCACTACCCCCAAGTGTGGTTGGAGGGATCGTGTGAGTGGAAGGGACATTGCTCCCATGTATGACAATAGGGGCAATGTAAGTGGATGTTCCACTGTGCCCCTATGTGGCAAGAAGGGCAATGTGTGTGGAGGGGACATTGCCCCCATGTATGACAATTGGGTCAATGTAAGTGGATGGTCCACTGCCCCCCTGTGTGGTAAGAGGGGCATTGTGTGGGTAGGGGCCACTGCCCCCATGTGTTGCAAGTGGGCCAGCTTGGCTAGTCACTATAGGTGGTGGCAGCTGACTAATGACAGTTTGCATGACTGTGCTTGGCCCACTTGTAGGGTTATTGGTGACAGGTTGTGGTGTGGACATGGGTCCACTTGCTATGGAGATGCTGAAAAATGGATCTGTGTTGGCACCAACCATGCGTCTTGATGGTGCAGTATGGAGGTCTACTTCAGACTGATATGGGTCTAAATCTGAATCATTGGTTGTGTGGCCTTTTGATGGTGTGGGAGATCATTGAGAATGGTTTCGATGGTGTCGATTGAGTGTTCAAAATTCTGGTGGTTTGCCTCTTAGGTGTGAGGAAGAGCGTGAGGGATCAATTGTGTTAGATGTTTATCAAACTGATGGGAATGATCTTTGGACCCCGGTTTTTGTGGCATCCTATTGACTGTAGGTGGTCACTTGGCCACCAAGACTTCTAGAAGACAGTGCTTGGCTTTTTCCTCACAGGTGTTTCTACTCAATCGAAAGGGGTCATTTCCCATTTCACTTGGCAATTCCTCTCAGCGTCCAGCTACTTTAGGGTTCCTATGGTACTCCTCACAATGAGTTTCTAGGAAGATCCCAAGTACTTCCCATAGTTGAAGCAGTCAGGGACTTATGTCCTCCAAGACTGCAGATTGTTTGAACTTAGTGTAAATTGATAAATTTTAAAGCTCTCTTAGCGTCATGAACTGAGTTGGGTTGATTACTTGGTATGGTGTATTTGTTTGTCTATCTTTCTAGTATTTGGTAGCTACAAATGGTTTATTACTTCATCATATTGTGGTAGAGTTCATGTCATTATGTATTCAAGCATTGAATAATCAGAAATTTGTAAACAGATACATTTTTTAACCCTAAATGTTGATGGCATAACTAGATGAATACCTCACACTAATAATCCTCTTCAACCAAGAAGAGGTGTTGGGCTCTCAACACAATGGGACTAAGCCCATTCGTAGATCCACAGGTCACCTCCCAGATGCAAGGTTGGTCAACAGGGAGGACGCTTAGCGCCCTGAGAAGCCCTCCTTCTCTACCCCCTCTACCTTCCAGATCATTTGGTTTTAATGGTTTAGAACAATATTAAATGAAGGGCCTAGGTCTATATGAGCTTTCCCTTCGTCGTATCCCAGAATACCCCCGAGGGTGATGACTGGGTAGAGGAGGAAGGGTAAGCAAGACAGTTAGTTTTAGTTTTATTTTAGTTCAGCTGCATTGATTTAATTAAGCCATTAAAATTTACTTTGAATTTACACTTTGTTATGTAAATGAAATTGCAATAAAATGAAACAAAAATAGAAATGAAATGGTTCATATGGACAGAGGAAGCTAAGCCGCACTCACAGTCCCGATAAAAGCAAACAGTGAAGCCCAAAAATGGGTCGCGCACCTGTAAAAGTCCTATTTTTGGGAAGTGGATTCTGATCAAACCATGAGGAACTACCTCAAACGATTGAAACCCCACTTTAGAAATAGGCCCTTTAACCCCTAACCATGGGAATATTCACAAATGGCTCAAGTTTTTGGGCAGAAAACAAGCCCAAACATAGGTGAATTTTCAAAAATTCAGTTCGATCGTTTTTGCACAGTTGCGTGATTTGCAAATCATAGAATTGCCAACAGTAATTGGTACTATCGCCAAATGGAATTGGATTGGCCTTGAGGAGGCTTAGCAATAAATAGAAATGTAAATAAACAAGAATCTAAGCTATATTTAATATAAAAATAAACTAGGAAAAAAAACAGAACTAAAAACTAAAACTTTGAAAAATAAACCCAGGGATCCTATGGGATTGGCCTAGTATGGTCGCCAGTTCAGTAGCAGGGATTTCTCCTTGCTACAGGGTAGGAATGGATCCCTTCCATATATAGGATGGAATAGTAGGTTCCTGTGTGGAAATGCAAAAAATAAAAGCGGGAATGAAACTAGACAGAAATAAAAGCAAAGATGGAGACCCCTCTGCACGTAAGGTTATGGGTTAAAGGCCTCCAAGACCCTACATAAAACAATGGAGACCTGCAAGAACATGTTAGGCCATAAAACTGCAAGCAAATAGATGTTACGAAAACTCAAATAAACAAAACAAAACAAAAATTATACCTTCTTTTGGTGGAAATGGGCCACCATGCCCTAACTTGGAGAAGCACCTCTCTTAGCAATGGGGGGAGCTATGGCTCAAAGGGAAGATGGATGAGAGGGAGTGTGGGTTGCTTGAGAGGCAAATGGTCTCAAGGCATCCACTTGAGCAGCATAACAGTATACAAGGGAGGTGTGTTTTGAGAGTGACCCCCACCCCTCCTTTTATAGCTTTCTTGGGAACTTTTAGGGTTTTAAGCCCTTGGTGAGGGCTTTAGCCCCTTTTTGGGGATTTTAGCCCCTTCCACCCTAAATTTATCTCCTTTTAGGGTTTTAGGCTCCTTTAAGGTTTTTTAGCCCCTTTTTGGAGGCTTTATCCCCTATGAGAGTTATTTAGGCTCCTTTTGGGGGTTATTAAGCCCTTTTCTTCATTCTTAAGCCTTTTTGAAGGTGTGGGGGTCTAATGGGGTGTTACGAGGGTCGATCATGGGTGTCCTTGGGTGGTGTAAGAAATGTGCACAAAGCATACACCAATATAATATAAATCCAATCAAAAGCAAACAAGGGTAGGATATGTGAGCTCCTGAATGAAGCAAGTATGTCTCGCCTAGGAGAGGCGTGAGACTCCCATACACAACAAGCAGAGGTTTGCAACCAATTATTGTGGCCCTCAGCTTCAACACATATAGAGACTATGTTGTTCGACCCAAACCTAGCTGAGACACCCACAGAATAACCCCTGCAAACACTAGTACAAAATGAGGAATTAGCTACTAGGTGACTAAAAATTCTAGTCACCACAGGTTTTACAAGTGATTTACTACTAAATATGAGCAATTTTGATTGACTCAACTATAAACGACTAAAATTAATGACTAATTTAGTCACCAGTTAACAAATATGACTAGATAATAAGTGACTGAGTTAAAAATGACTAAAATAAATGACTAAGTTAGTCACGACATAAAAAATGACTAGCTAGAAGAATATGAATTAGTCGTTTATGTTAGTCATTTTTAATTGTGTCATGGAAAATTGCAAATTTGGCAATGAAGTGTAATTTTTGTAAGTTGTCTACCTTCTATTAGTAATATTAGTGCCATGCACCTCGATCTTCAGAGATCCAACAAAGCAATTGCATGAACTTTTTGCCTTATGGGGGCTTTTATGGTTTGCAAAAAAAAAAAAAACTCTAGCTTTGATCTATTTTTTGGCGAATCAAAGGTCATGATAATTGATTGGGCCAGAGGTCTCACCAAGTTGCAGTCACTAAGTTATATATGATTGTTGGTTGAAAAGGATTGGGCTCCTAAAGAATTGTTTTCTTTCTTTATCCTTCAGGCACCTGTACAGGGAGTTCAATTCTGACGCGGACCTACGGTGTTGAATACTTAGGCTAAGAGGACTAGATTTACAAGTAATTTGTCTGAATCTAAGAAGATGCTTGAAGACACATCTAAGAACAATAAATGGAATTGGAATTCAGGAAATTCTAAACATGGTGATGAGATTGGTGTCGGTGGACAGAAATTGAAACTGACAAATATTGGTATTGAGCTTCACGTTGGGTCTCCACTGCCTTCAGAATGACATCAATGTTTAGACCTTCAGTTTTGTTCTGTGTTTTTCTTGATTATCTATTGTGTTTTTTTTTTCTATTCATCTTTTTTTTCTTTGATGTGGATGTGGTGGAGATGAAATGGCTAGATCATAATTCCCTTACAGTAACAGAGGAATGCTACACCTGCAGATGCACTATAATAGGCCATAATTAGGATCAAATCTATTATTGGATATCCTGTGATTTTCACAAGTTGCAGCCCCGAAAATAGGTCAGACCTGCCCAGGTTCATAATAATATTGCTATGTTTACATATAAAACTCAGGAACTAGCAATTCAAGGGTTGGTAGACCAAAAATGTTGTGTACTATAGGATTTCAGACTAAAGGTTATAATATCTAAGAATTTCCTCACTTCAAGGTTCAAGGGACGGACCTGGACTCTTTACTTTCCCTATGGGACCCCTTCCAGAAACACGTACGAGAGGAGTTGTGCAAGTCTTAATTACTTGCTGTTGCACCTCTTTTTTGTAGTAAAGTATATTGCTTTCCCAAATACTAAAACTGCGTAATCTGCTTAATATTGTTATATTTGTAAGATTCATGAGCGGCCCCCAGGAATTGTAAGACTCATTAATTAAATTTGGGGATTACAACAATCTCATACGGAAATAAGCCTTCCATTACTCGAAGAATCCAACCTTTTAACAGACTAATTCAGAATATATACAAAAGGAGAAGGAAACTAAATATAGAATTAGAAAGTTAATTCCTAAATTTATGCTAACAATTTGACAGCTTCACAAGATATCCTAAATGAAAT
>LPNX010569077.1:67749-99720 GCA_001517045.1 Pseudotsuga menziesii | reverse complement strand
CTTCACTCCCTGCACAAGAATCAATGATTTGATCTATGAATGGTGTAGGGTAGTTGTCCTTAGGACATGCTTTGTTTAAATTGTGAAAGTTGGTACAGACACGTATTTTCCCTTGTTTTTTGTTGATGGGAATAGGGTTACATACCCATTCTATGAAATCTATCGGGTAAATGAAACCAAATTTCAACAACTTTTCAACTTCAGCCTTGACAGCTACCGCTTTGCACGGATTGACATGTCTAATTTTTTGTCAAACTAGTTTGGCATCAGGATAGGTTCAGATTTCATGTTCAACTATCTATGGATAAATGCCTAGTATCTCCTCATATGACCAGGAAAATACATCATGAAACTCCTTAAACAAGGATGTATAGATAGCAATCTCATCCAAAGAGCAGTTTGCACCGATAAATACATTCTCCACAATGTTTTGGTTCATGGAGATGTTGATAGGAATAGTAATGAAAATGTTTTCCATATTCCCCTTAGCAAATATCCCCTCCCTTGGTAAGGGATTGATTGGAGTATCAGCACCATCTGCTAGTCTCATATGGAACTCTTGATTTTCAATTCTTCTTAGCTCTGGAAGAAAATAAGATTGATGATGAAGATATTTGTAGATCTTATCATGCCCACACATAGCTTACAAAATGGCTTCATTAGATGGAAAAACCATATCTAAGCAGTATTGAGTATGCGAAGAGTTCTCTGCCCAAGCAGGCCAATAGGTTTTGTCTGGCTCCTCTGAGAATGAGAGGAATCAAGACAGGGTCAAAAGCGGTATGAATGATAGCTTGGTAAGATAATTTTGTCGCTGACAAGGGCACTTCAAGTTCATGATGGGAAGGAAGAAACCAAGGGTCCATTCTATCGACAACCATTGCAATAGACTTCCCTATACTCGTAGAGCCTAAATAACTAATCAGAGCTAGAAGATCGAATGTGCCCATCAATGATGAATACATTCCAGCCTCTAATCTATCCGAATCAGGTGTAAGATGATCAACCAATGGTATGGTGGACTCATTAGTTTCCATGTGGCCCTTTCGAGTGAAACTGAGTTGGTCTACAGTAAGCAAACTCCCTTCGTGTGGAAACACTACTATTCTAAAAATGATCAATGCAATAGCAGACATGGCATAAGTCCAGCTTCTCCCCAGAAGCAATTTATAATCCAAAGGCACATCAATCACCTCTACCTCAACAGACATGCTGTAAGCATAAATATTTCACCTTCTGCGGACGGAAAGGCATTCCACTGGTCTGAATGGTTTAGATCCAGAAAAAATGAATGACAAAGGATGAAAACCCTCCCTAGAGACCGCATATACTTGGAATGTGATGCTTCGATAGTAAACCTGTGCACCTACAATCAGATCAAACACACAAACACATCAAAGCTACGAGAACATAATCTACTGATCTATGTTAGTGACTAAGGAATCTAACAACATGTACATGTGAAATCAACAACAACAGTAATGTGGGATGGAAATCTTCTTTGCATTAAGATGAATGGAGAAGTTTAAAACCAATTAAGCCTTAGTGTCGACATGCATCTCCATGAAACCAACACTTCATCCCCGTAAGCTCCAACTTTGTTCTCTATGCTCTCAAATGGCTTGGGCCAAGTGGTCAATCCAACAGCATAACAATGCCTATGAAGTTCCCCCCCTCAACCATGACCATGAGCTTATTTATAGGGCTTAATGGATATGAATGGTTGAGAGATTTGTGGATGAGGTGGCCTCTAAGATCCTATGATGGGGTATCTTGAGCTCAACTGACCCACGATGACAGGGATAAGGGAGGACATGAGGCTCATGATCTAGAAGCCTCAAGAATATTCTCTTTTTCCCATTTTACCCAGGGTACCGCATTTCTCCTCTTATGACAGAGAGGTTCAGGTAAGAACCGCTTATGGACCAAGGGTAATAGGCGATGGCACCACTTATGGATAAAAAAGCATAGGTGGTGTGAGCAAGGAACCGCTCATATCTAACAGGGAAAGTGCAGTGATGAGTATTTTTATGTAGAATTGACAAACAACATGGGTTTCCTCTCCAAGTGTTGGGATTAAGGGCAAGTAGGTATGTCAAAGGTCTTATCACATGATGGTGATAGGAATTTGGTATAACACATGCTTTCCCTGCCAAATTTATCTCGAAAGCGGGGAGGATACCATGTGGACGAAATGACCTTCCGTCGAAAGCAGTAAGTAGGGTGTTCAATGGAACTAGCTCTGGAGACCCAAGATCTTTCCAATAGGACAAGGACATGACATATGTAGAATCACCCTCATCGACAACTACACTTCCAATGGTTTTTCCTCCATGGATGACATCTATCGACAAGGATACATGATATGGCAGGCGAATTTTGACATTAGACAAATTAAACTTCGCCATCAGAATCGATGAATCCATACTACCTAAGGCTACTACGAGTGCATATCGTTGGGTGGGACAACTCTGTAACACCTCTAAAGCCGACATCGCACAAGGGGTTTGGGCCAAATCTTCGACTATAGAGTAATTGGCTATAGTCCTAGCGTTGGGATTGTGCAATGCTTTCTTGAATACACCTTTTGGTATCGTGGGCATAGTTTCGGTAGGTTTTTGAATCGTGAGAGGGTTAGAAGTTTCACCTATAGGCTTACCCTTCTCCAGAGCCTCTGTTTTATATTTATTGCTCCTAGTTTGGAGTAGTGTCTAGGATCGAACCATGTTGATATAATTTGGGTTAGGGGCATTTGGGGTGCCCCCTGCTACATTTGAAGCTGAAGCAGAATTTTGTCCTTAGGGAAAAGGATCGTTCAGGACAGCCGGTTGTTGGCTTTTAAGCAGCTTCTAAGCTTGGTCCATAAGGGGACATTGATCGGTTAGGTGATCTTCCTGGCACAACTTACATGGGAATTTCATCTTCTTCTTCTCTTTTTTCCCCCCATTAGCATTGTTTGTGGGTTTTGTCCTGTGTTGGTTTCCCTCACCTTTCTTCCCCTTCTTCTTTTTCCCACCGGGCTGCTGATCACCCTTTTGGGAGGATTGAGCAAAAACATTTGCATTATGGAGTGATGGGGTAGCCTTTCCTACCTCCACCATTAAATGTTTGACAGACAACTCATGGAGTTGTTTAGCCAAAGATTCCATAGTGGGATATTTTACTGAACCAACCACACCATCGGCATGGGGTCCAGGATTAGGTTTCTCAACATTATGAGTTGGCCTCGGTGCATCAGTGATAATTTAGTATAGAATCCTAGAATGAGAATATATCAAATCTAACTGCTGGGCCCTTAGGGTAGCCTCTTCCTCATTAGATACTCCCGAAGTAGATACATCCTTAGATATAAATGGAAATAAGGATTTAAGGAACCATTCTAGTAAAAACTTGGGAGGGATGGTGGCCTTAATAAGCCTCTTCAGCCTTCTCCACTCTTGGATGTCATCCAAAATATGAGTGGCTTTGTCCTGCCGAAAGGTGGACAACAAGTCTTTCCCAGCATCATACCAGAGAGGAAGTTGGAAATGATTAAGGAACACATTCGCCAAGTCCCAAAAACTATCAAACACAACAAGGGGCAGTTCATTGTACCATTTTGTTGCTGCACTAATTAGAGTTCTTTGGAACAGTCTCAACCAAATTGTGTCGTCGTTCAGTGAGTTGGAAGAGCACCAAAAGTGGAAAGTGGTGATGCGAGCCCCTGGTTCTTCACCAACTTTTCCTTCAAATTTTGGGATATTCGAGGGCAGCTTGGTAGGAACGAGTGGCCAGGAGGCATTATGTCTCACCAGGTCATTCATTAGCTTCGACAAGTCTGGCAAGTTTAAAGTTGCCAAGAAAGGGAGCTTGGGTCGAACCAAAGCATGAAAAGTACTAGTTTGGGAATTCGAAGGACTTTCCCCTATGTTCCCAAATGTGAAGGCGGGGTTGCCCCCTGCTACCAGTTGTGAAGTAGTTGGGATTCTTTGGAAAGGATTCCACCCATAGCCCAGTGGATTGTTCATATGCAGTGTTGTGTATGAGGTTCGAGCTGTCCCAGTTGAATCTGGAGTTTGGAAAACAAGAGAAGGTATCCCTCCGCTAAAAAGTGAGAAAGGAGAGCTCATGAAAGGAGCTAAAACTGGAGTTTGAAAACCTTGACCATAAGGATTAGGGTTTTTGAACTGCACCACTACATATGCAGGTGTTGGACCTACATATGAAGCAAATGGGGGAATGTGCCCCCCATTCCAAGGAAAATCTTGGACAAATGACGAGGATCCTATAGGACCACTCTGAGCAGTGTGTGTAAAGGAAGTTGAAGCAGAAGGTACACTAGGAATCCCAGTGACCACTCCACCAGAAGTTCCTACTACATTTATGGAAGCCGATGGTTGGACCACCCGACTAGCTGGAGTTAAAGGGGTCGTAGGTATACTTGTTCTAGAGGCACCAACTGGGGGTGGTGGTACTCCTTCAGCCAGAGCGGCTGAGGTGGAGTTAGAAGGACTTTCTCCTGCACTAGACATTAGTCTGCCCAAAGGAACACCGATCATAGGTGAACTGAAAGGAAAAACCTGGATGATCATAGGATCGTTTAGGTCAGTAAGAGGTGATTTAAAGTTTCTTGCAAACTCGTCATCCCGCATGTCTTTTATCTCTACTGTGTTTAAATCAACTCGGTTTGTGCTAAGTTCGGTTTCACCTGGAACTTAACTAACTCCTACTAGTTTGAAAGAACCGTCTGTGTCTAATCTTTGCCTTTGAGGGAGAGGTGGAGGTTCCACTGTAATAAGAAGAGGAATTTTTTGCAACCTTCTTGACCTTATGATAGGTTGTTCCTCCATGATTGAAAATTTTACTCTTCACACCCTAAGGCCGGCTAAACAAAAACAAACCACAGAGCAAACACTATAAAATCTCCTATAGTCACAACAGACACAAGGGGTATAAGATATGCTTTCCTGAAGAATAATTAGAGACAGTTTCTAGGTGTCCTTGAAGAGGTTCTTAGGCACAAGCAAAGGAATCACCCACCGTCCTCCTACACTTTCAACAAGGGTTACCTTCCATGCCCATTGTTACAGCTAATTTTACCACACATGGTGGATCACACCTTTATGGCCTTCCCTGTCCCTCTACAAAATATTTAGACCCCATGGACCATTTTTGTACCTTTGATGTTTCCAAGATCATCCCTAAAAACATGCATTGTTTGCTATATGTGACTTTTAATCCCTTTCTCGCATATATACGTGGATATGACCCTTAAACTCGCGTACATTGCGATGTGTGCAAAAGGCCAAATATTTTTGGAGTTTTCGTTGATGTGGATCTCAGTCACTTGTCTTTTGGATTTTGATATGCCTTGAGATCACTCATATTTGACCTTCCATTACCCCATTGAAGCACTATATAAGGAACCCTTTGGATACATTGAAGGGAGAGGAATTGAAGAGCAAGAAAAATATAGTCCATTGTTGACGGAGCTTATACTTGAGTCTGCATCCCTTTGTTCCTTTGAGCACTTTGTGTTCTTCCCAAGCTTGCTTGTGTTTGTGAGCTTGCTATCGAGAGATGGAGACTTGAAGTGGTGGAGGCCCAGGTGGAGGACTCAGTTTCTCTGATTCGTAGACGTGCCGACAGAGGTTGTCACTATTGTAATCTCTGATTTATATTAATAGAAATATCTTTTTCTGTCCAATAACATGTATTTAAATGAATATTGAATCCATGGATGCTTTTAAAATGCTTATATGTTATTGATTATATATGGTAGAGTAGGTCTAACACCATTATATAGCAGGCTTGCCTTGTTTGCTGAATGTTGAGAGAGGAAATTGCGAATACAAGCGAGAGTGGAAAAGCTCAACGGGGATCTACATCAACCGTCTGAAAAAAGGTATGTTTCAAGATCCTTTAGTGTTAGATGTTTGGTTTCTCTTGCATATGGGAAAAGATTGATTTCTATGGTTACTCTGTCTATTGTGGTACCCCAAGCCATAGGAAGTTTTCTCCGTAATAGAATTGGCGACCATACTGGGGAGTTCCTAGTCATTTCCTTTGGAAGTTTTATCGGCATTCAATGTTCTTGAATTGCTCTAATTTCTCTATTTCTGAGTCGGGTCTCAGAGCATGTTTTCCTAGTAGTGTCAGATAGGAGTAAATTTTGTCTCAGCTTGTTTGTTTACATTCTTTTTTACCTCTTTTTCTTCCTGTACGCGAGTTTTGTTTTCACGATTGCATGTACATGCGGTTTTTACTAGGATATCCACATATATACATGGGTTTGTTGCACACAGTCGCGTATTCCCTGAGTTTTTCTTTTTTGGGGAAGATAGAGTGTTGTTGGGTGAGTTTTGATCATTGTTGAGTCTTCTTGGATGCTTCTAGAGTCTGTATACACTTCCGTTTCTAACCAGAGACGCTTTTTAGTTAAAAAAAAATTTTGAGAATGTTCTTGTCATTGCATTTTTTATTTTTTGTTTTTAGATTAGTGCATTAGGTTTCTTTTACCTTAGTGCTTTGCTTGGGTGTTTTCCGATAGTGCTTCCATATTCTGGGGGTTGTAGGGTCATACTTTTTCTTTATTATCTCATTTTAATTCAAAAAATACAAAAATATTTCCTTTTTGCATCATTATGCATTGTTGCATTTTGCATTTTGCATGGTACTTGCACTAGGTTTGCTTGGAAAAGTATTAGTCATATTTTCATATAGGAATGATTGCATCTTCATTTGAAGGAAAATTTTGCATCTCACATAGTAGCATACCCCATTTTTCATTCGACACAGTGCATTTGCATTGATTGTTAGGTGTGCATTTTACTTCTTGTTGCGTCATAACACCATTAGTTGCATGATCATTTGCCTTTTTGAGTAATAAGGCAATTAAAATCAACGCTTAATAACATGAATTACACTCTTTTTATTTTACAGGGTGCACCAACAAGATTAGGTTTTAGGGTCTTGGAATAGTTGATTGTGAGTAAATTCTCCAAGACCACTAAACGAAACATGTATGTGTCCGTCCAGATGAGAGAGTGAAATTCCTTGGTATAATTAGTGTTTCTCAGGATCCTCCTCTTACAAGGGAGTTAAACATGAGGAAGTGTGAGCAGTTAATGATTGGGATGGTCCCTGGTGATAACTGAGTAGCATCGGAGATATTTCCAGGATTGTATTCATATCTGGGGTCTCTTTTGAGAGTTTAGGGCTTTTCTACCTTGCCCATATGGTCAATCTTGCCTGCAACTGTCCGCTTGAGCATTGATTATATTGAGGTGACCTTAGTTTCCTTACCTAGGTTATCGAGGGGGTACTTCGCAGAAAGGGATGATTTTAAGGAACCATACTTATTTAAAAGTGTATAAATGTTGGCAAATATTACCAATTCTTAAAACGCCAACTATAAAATGATTGGCAATATTTTTCAAAAAATATTTTAATTTCCATGGATTTTATATCGTTTATATAATAATTTGGCAATTTTTAGGGTGAAAAAATTTTACCCCATCAAAATTGGGCGAAACAGGGCTTCAAAAAATGCAAAATGGCGAATATTTTTGGGAGAAAAACATGGAAAAATATCCCACTGGGCTAAAATTCGCCCCTAAAATTATCCCCGTTCACAGAGGTTATTCTGCAGGTGTCCTGGCTAGGTAGGGATCAGACATCACAGTTTCTATATGCGTTGAAGCTGAGGGCCACTATAATTGGTTATGAACCTTCGATTGTTGTGTATGGAAGTCTCAAGCCTATCCTAGGCAAGACATACTTGCTTCATTCGGGAGCTCACATATCCTACCCTTGTTTGCTTGTGATTTGGCTTTACATTGTATAGGTGTATGCTCTATGCACGCTAGTTTTCCTAGGGTTTGCGTAATTAGATAGAGTATTTTTCATTTTTTTTGAGTCATTGTGGATTTGGGTGTGGTACTTCGCCATTCTCGTCATTTAGCAGGACGTCCACTTTCCACATCTCCTCCTCCTTTGGGAGAGAGAAATAGACACTCCAGGACTACTTCTCACATTGATTCACACACAATGGGATATTGCGAGGATGAGATTCCTGAGATGTATTCTCCACCTCAAGAGGTTGGGGATGTAGATTATACTCCTGTATATGATCCTTCACTAGAAATACCTTCACATTCTGGTTATGATCCATCATTCACAGGTCACCGGTGTTGGTTACCAGGTGATGAGACTCCTCATGAACCCACAAAAACTAGTTATATTCGTTATGGCATACCTAATATCTCTGCAAACGATCTGACACATCATGCCAAGTCAAAAATTTAACCTAGCACTATGCCTAGGGGAACTCCTATTCCTTTCCATGTGGAGAGATTTGGGAGAACTAGTCATGTTGCACCTTCCATCCCGGTGCTGGAAGCTACCTGACATGTCCGTCCTAGAACTAGTGTTAGTAGTCATATACGGATACTAGAACTGAGACAAGTGAACATAGAGAATATTGTTGGTCACTGGGCAGACCCGGGTTTACTATAATGAACCAACAACACCCCTAGCTCATTGGCCCTTTCGGCAACAGACCGCGAAGCGGCATAAAGTCTCACCCAAAGTGATCCTAATGGGTTGGCCAAAGACTCAAGTGTCTCGACCAGGTTCTGTATGGCATCCTGCTACGTCTCGCAGCTCTTCTTAGCCTACGATATGTCTCTCTCTTCTCTGCGATGCACAGTTTCCTCTCAGCGATGCGCAGTTTCCTCTTACTAGCGATGACTCCAGCCTTATCGCATCACTGCGTCGTGGGAAACATGTAACTCTCTCCTACGCTCGATACTTAAACCGCGGTATCGCACACCACAGCTCCTCTGCTGGTGTGATATCGTCTCCCTGCGATATCCTACTGTTGTGGCTCAGTGTACTCAGCGTTACTCGTGTTCAACTTACAGGACTCAACATACAGGGTTGTTTTACACTGCGATGCTTAACTGTGTTGAGTGAAACTTAGGAAAACTCTTATATAGAATACTTAAAGACTTTAACTTGCATTTATCCTTTAACTGTGCAGTGAACTAAATAACACATACATACATTTACTGTAAGCAAAGTTCATGTAATGAATGACAGATATAACAAGTAAATACAATCACATGAATCAATCACATAATGCTCTGATTTTATGTGGTTCACTTCTAGGGTAGAAGCTACATCCACAGAACTGTGTTTCTATATTATAACATGAGAGAGGTACATAGTTATGCTACACCGCATATGCAGCTAGAGATCTTCTGGGTAACTCCGCACACATCTTGGATCCCTTCTCTCTTAGATCTCTTCTCTATATTTCCTTCTTACAATATACTCTCACTCTCTCTCTCTCTCTCCCTCAATCCCTGTGGATTGTTACATACAAGCTCAATGAGCTAGCTACTGGTTACAGTAAGATAATTACCGCTGATAACAGAACTAGAGTTCAGCTTCTATATTAAAACAGTCTAAGTGTCTACTTGTCTAACTGCCTGATCAACCCTTTTGCAATATAAAATATATCCCTTTATAGGCGGCCCGAAGGTCTCGCCATTACAACACTATGGGCCTGTCCCAACAGTAACCCAAAACCTAGCTAGTGACAATTCGGCATATCTGTACTTGGGGTAGCCGCTTTCTGTCACACCACTGCTCTATGCAGTCTTCCATGCTTCCCGGCACTGACCATGGGTACTATGCACCGCTTCTCATCTTCTGTCCTTCGTCTTCAATACCTCGGCCTCATCGCTCCTTTTCCTTTATGAGGGTAGCTGAGCCCTTTTATCTTCGCCACTGCCTTTAATGCAGTGGTTGAGCTCTCTCTTCTCAGCCACTCAGGTACTGTCGTCTTCATTAACTTCTCTGTTCCAACAGTCATGGTTTCCGGCTCTGCTCTGCAGTTAGAAACATGCTACGGTGTCGTAGCTTTACCTTATCTCTTTATCTCTGTCAAAAATATCTATCCGCCAAAATGGCAGCTTCTCCTATAGCTACGGGACTCTGCTCAAGCAGTCCCCTAACACTTACTTGTGGCTCGTCCCCGAGCCACTACCAGTGGGCTTCTCCTATTGTAGCTTCTCCTTGGCTTCTTGCAAAGTTCCTTGAAGCTTGTCCCGAAGTCCTGCGACTTCATTCTCCATAGCTGCAACACGCTCTTGTGTCGAGTCAAGCATAGCTTGACTAATAGTGGAGTCTTCTGCTACATCAATTTCATTTCTGGTGGCAGTGAAATCCCCAACTTTCTGCTCAACCGCATCGACTAGCTCTGTGATATGTTCCTGATATGGTTGAATCAGGTCATTGATGTGTATCTCCTTTGCTCTCAACCGCTATGCTTCCTGCTACAAGCAGTTCATCTTCGTCGTCTTTCTCATCTTTTGAAGAGCTGCTAAGCTCTTGATTTCTTCCTTCATTGCTGCTGTGGTATTCTCTATCTGCTGAATAATTTGCTGGATTTCTACTTTCTCGGGAGGCTCATCTAACTCCGACCATGTGTTCGTCGCATCAGCGAGCACCGACAGTGCATCGTCTATGTGAGATTTCATCTGCGTGGAAGTGAGTCGGAAGGCCTCTACTCTGGCTTCCTTGTCCACCTAGGGGGTGCCTGGTGGTCTAGCCTCAAGCTCAGTAATCTGTGCTTTGTGGTCTTCCTCCATCTTGGCCACCGTTTCTTCCATCCTGGTGATTGTTTCCTCCAGAGCCTTTGCTTTGTCTGCAACTCTTCTTACCTTCTACGGGAGCGGTAAGGAGAACTCAATATTACATTGGGGTAACTCCAATGCGATGCTCTGCAAGACTTGAGAGATATTCTGTTCTCTTTCTTCATATGTTCTTAACTCGTCTTCCTTTCTCTGATAGCTGGTGGTGAGTGCTGCATTCTGTCCAACTGTTTCATCAGTCCAATAGGCTCCAATAGAGGCAAACTTTGGTTCTGTGTCTGTGCCATTATTGATCTTTTTAATCTTGATGGGATCTATGATTGTTGGAATCTGTAGCTTCGATCCATCAACATCACGAGTACCCTTTGACTCCGAAATGTTGATGTTGCAAGGATCCTCATCCTCCTCCTCTAGTTCTGCTTCGAAGTTATAGCACTCGAGCGCATCTTCTAACTGGATGGCCCACTTAGGTTGAGTTTGTACTAATGGGGTAAAATCCTCAAATATCTTGATATTTATTACATCTAGGGCCTGATCAACATTTGTATACTCAGATTCGAAAGCGAAGGTGAGTAGAAAGCTGTCTGTCATAAGTGGCCATGTAGTCGTTCCCTTGCGCAATTCAGTCTCTGTGTACCAGTTCCTTGGAACTGTGTCCAAAGTGTGACCGAATTGGTGAACCCATTCATCCTCAGGAATGTCCGACCAATTCTGTTCGCATGTCTGAATATGTGACCTGGGGTCACTTTCTCCTGTGCATCTTTGCTGGACATACTCTCTGTCAGTAGAGAATCTGATCGCCATCAATCTCTTAAGATCATCCCATGATGCGATATTCTCTTTATGTGCATACCACCATCTTGCAGGTGTGGCTCATACTACAAGGTCCATAGCTGCGATCCTCTGCTCATGAGGAATTTGTTGTTCAAACTACATGAGAAAGTCTTGGATATCTGTTAGATGATGAAATGATGGAATCTCATTGATCTCTGCGCCAATCCATCGCAATGACTTAGTCATGTACACACATCTGCATGATGAGACTTCGTAAAGTCTGTTCTACCAATTCTCTAGACCAACATCTGAATCCGATGTGCATGAGCTGTCACATCGCCAACTAATGTTCCCTTCTGCGGTTGGATTGATGTAGTCGCTCTGGTTCACGGTCATCTGATAGAGACTCTCCATGTTACGTGCCTCTTCCTCTGCACGGATAGGTTCAATGTATATAGGACCCTGAAGAGGATCCAACGATGTGATGACCCGGATCTACATGCCTTCAAAGGTCATTTGTCTTCTCTTTAAGTCGATGATGGCCATGTTACCGATTGCCCAATCAATGCCTAGTAGTGCTGGATATGGTCTACTATCGCCAATGATTTCTATAACTTCAAAGTCCGCAGAGCTGCGAACTCTGTCAATGTCAACTAGCACCTGCGGTAATTGACCCATTGGTGATACCCACTATTGATTAGCTAATCTCAGATGGATAGGTGATCTGACTAACTTAGGGCTACCCATCTGTTCCCATGGCTGCTTAGTCAAAACATTTACCTTTGATCCTAGATCTAGGATTACCTCGTCCATTTCAAATTCTCCAACCTGTGCTGTGAGTCGCATCTCTCTTCCTGTTCTTGAGTGTCCCATAATATTATGAATAGCACATTATGCGTTGCTCACGGAAGAAGATGGATGACACTGATCTATGATGCACTGAAGTTCTCCGATAGCTTGCTCATTTCTCACAAGTTTTAAACAACTCCGTAGGAAGGATTGTACACTTCCTGTCAACTCGTCCTCATCGCATGTGCCCGATGTGGTAGCCTGCGGTATCTGTTCAGCGCTAACGCCACAAGGTGCTTGCTACAGTACACCCCTAGATGACGGTACCTACGATATTGATTGCATAGGGTCATCAAAGAAAGTCTTAGCTTCCTGAAATGTCCATTTATTCTTCTGTAGTTCAAGTGGTGTTGCTTTGTTAAGAGCTCTACGCACCCACTCGTGACTTGTGTTCTTTTTAGTATCCTGCGATGTTCCATTGGTGGAAGCACCGCTGCGAGTCACAATGTTGACTCTTGGTTCTGGTTCTTTCTGATCAGCAGCAATAAGCTAGATGTTTTGGTGTACTGCTGGCTTAGGTTCTCTGATCTTAGCTATCAAGGTAGGACAGTCTTCTATAGTGTGATCGTAATATTTGCAATAGTTACATGTGGTGGTAGGGCTCTGACAGTCCCTAGCATAATGCCCTACAACTCCACACTTGTAACAAGTGACTGGTCCGTGACCACGGACAAAGCCTTCTCCACGGCCAAAGCCTCCTCCATGTCCTTGTCCTCTGAATCCTCCTCCACGGCCAACATGAGCCTGATCATACTATGGTCCTGCTGTTGGACCCTGTGCTTCTGATTGGACTCTGTACAAGTATTGCTTGCTCCCGACCATGAGATCATAGGCTCGAAAGTCATGTTCATCATGGCCTACGGACTTGCAGAAGACGCAGTATAAGTTCTTAGGTGTCTGCACGTACTTCTGAAGTAGAGGGAAATGGTGAGGTAGGTGTCCTCTTGTTTTTCATATTTCACACCACGACCCGTGGGTCTGTGGTAAGGGGTTAGGAGCCCCAGTTTTTATATATTCTACAAAGACTGGACAGTTATCTTTAGTATGGCCTTGTGCTTTACACTTTACGCACCATATGTCTTGCGCAACCTCTTTCCCTTTCTTAAGCTCATGCATTTATATCGTGAGATTAGCCAACTGGTTTTGTAGATTTGTCATACCTGTGCTGGTTTCAGCTAGAGGTGAAGCCTCTAGTTTCATCACCATCTCCAATGCATCATCCTACGTCTGGAGTTTCTGCTGCATTAATGGCAGTCTGATGTGAGGGAGAAGTGCTACAATAAACCATTCCTTATGCTGCTCCGGCGCAAAATCAAAGCTAACTTGGTCTATAAGGGCTTTAAATTTTTTATTGAAGTCCCACACTGACTCTGTAAGTAACTGTTTGATGTCTTTGAGCTCTGTAATGCACTATGACTCAGACTTAGGTTTCTTAAACTCTTTAATCATGGCGGTCCTGACTTGGACAAGTGTTCTGGGTACCGCTGAGGTATACTTCATATACCATGTTAAGGCTCGTTCTCTCAATGTGGTGACCAACTGTATAAGTTTACTATTATCATCATTGATTGCTTTAATGGTCCACACGGCTTCACATAGAAATCAATGCTGCTCTGGGTCCTCTGCCCCTGTACCCTTAAAGATAGGTAGCTTCATATCATCCCCCATTCTATTTCTATGAGGTGGGTGTTGATTTGCTATGTTACTACCACTTGGTGGTGTAGGTGGAGGTGATGTAGCAGTAGTATGTACTATCTGGGAGCTACTAGATGGAGTTCCTACAGGATTGTTCTGAGTCCCAATCTGTTTCTGTGGGGTGTAAGGGTGGTAAGGGATACCCCCTTCTGTTCTTTCTGTATGGCTATGACTCTATTGTCTAGTATTATCTGAACTGTCTTCAAATATGGGAGAGCTGAAATCTACTTTATATTTATTTCCACTATGTGTACGTCCAATGTCATCAAAATCACTCTCAAAGTCTTGTGACATTACTATCTTTACTTATTCATCTGAAACTAGATCCATTCTTCCTTTTTCATATAGTAACATCTTAATGGACAAGTTTAAATATTTTAGGTACTTACCATGATATCCTTTGAAGAAGTACCGCTCATCCTTGCTGAAGCTTTTTCTCTAGTCAACTGCAAACTCTGTGACAAAGCCTTCTAGCACACTCGCAAGCCAGAAGTCTACTATCGTCGTAATGGGATTATCAAGGTTCTTCACGGTCTGAATTAGCTCCGGTGTCCAGACAATATTTCTTTTCTTCTTGAATATGTTCTTATCAGTCAACTTTGATAACTAGTTGTAAAGCTCGTTCCCAAAGGTCGTAAAAAATATCGCATGCAGGTCTGTAACGATATGTTTTTCTAACCAGTCCTCTGTACTCAGTCTAGGACTCTTGTTCTCACGTTTGGAAAACTCTTTCACCTTAGACCAAACCCACTCGTTGAGTTCATATCTAGTAGGATGACAATAGAACATCGGTGCTTAGTTTGTTCAAAACCAGGAACGAAACCATTTGTTGGTCGCTGGGTAGACCCAGGTTTACTATAATGAACCAACAACACCCCTAGCTCACTGGCCCTTTCAGCAACAGACCACGGAGCGGCTTGAAGTCTCACCCGAAGTGATCCTAATGGGTTGGCCAAAGACTCAAGTGTCTTGACCAGGTTCTATATGGCATCCTGCTGCGTCTCACAGCTCTTCTTAGCCCGCGATATGTCTCTCTCTTCTCTGCGATGCGCAGTTTCCTCTCAGTGATGTGAAGTTTCCTCTTACTCACAATGACTCCAACCTTATCGCATCGTCGCGTCCTGGGCAACACATAACTCTCTCCTACGCTCGATCCTTAAACCGCGGTGTTGCGCACCACAGCTCCTCTGCTGGTGCGATATCGCCTCCCTGCGATATCCTACCATCGCGGCTCAGTGTTACTCATGTTCAACTTACAGGACTCAACATACAGGGCTGTTTTACACTGCGACACTTAACTGTCTTGAGTGCAACTTAGGCAAACTCTTATATAGAATATAAAGACTTTAACTTGCATTTATCCTTTAACTGTGGAGTGAACTAAATAACACATACATACATTTACTGTAAGCAAAGTTCATGTAATGAATGACAGATATAACAAGTAAATACAATCACATGAATCAATCACATAACGCTCTGATTTTACGTGGTTCACTTCCAGGGTAGAAGCTATGTCCACAGAACTGTGTTTCTATATTATAACATGAGAGAGGTACACAGTTCTGCTGCACCGCATATGCAACTAGAGATCTTCTGGGTAACTCCGCACACAGCTTGGAGCCCTTCTCTCTTAGATCTCTTCTCTATATTTCCTTCTTACAATATACTCTCACTCTCTCTCTCTCTCCCTCAATCCCTGTGGATTGTTACATATGGGCTCAATGAGCTAGCTACTGGTTATAGTAAGATATATACCGCTGATAACAGAACTAGAGCTCAGCTTCTATATTACAACAGTCTAAGTGTCTACTTGTCTAACTGCCTAATCAACCCTTTTACAATACAAAATATATCCCTTTATAGGCGGCCTGAAGGTCTCTCCATTACAACACTGTGGGCCTGTCCCAACAGTAACCCAAACCCTAGATAGTGATAGTTCGGCATATCTGTACTTGGGGTAGCCACTTTCCATCACACCACTGCTCTCTGCTGTCTTCCATGCTTCCCGACGCTGACCATGGGTACTATGCACCACTTCCCGTCTTCTGTCCTTCATCTTCAATACCTCGGCCTCTTCGCTCCTTTTCCTTTATGAGGGTAGCTGAGCCCTCTTATCTTCGTCCCTTCCTTTAATGCAGTGGTGGAGCTCTCTCTTCTTGGCTACTCAGGTACTGTCGTCTTCCTTGACTTATCTGTTCCAATAGTCACGATTTTCGACTCTGCTCTGCAGCTAGAAACATGCTACAACGTCGTAGCTTTACCTTATCTCTTTATCTCCGTCAAAACTATCTATATGCCAAAATGGAAGCTTCTCCTATAGCTACGGGACTCTACTCCAATGAATACCACTTACATCCCTTCACATGTCCCTTCGTCCTCAAACCCTACTCCTTCGAATGCATTTTTGACAACCCTTCCTCCTCCTCATTCACGTGGTCCTTCGGGCCGAAATATTGCTACTGGTTATGTTCATACTGCGATTGTTCACATAGTAGTGTCCCAGAGTCAAGTACCTCCTGTTGTCTTGGGAGGTCATATTCCTGTTTTTGGATCCTCTCACATTCCATCTCAAGGAGCTCCCCATATTCCTAATTATAAAGCTTCTCATGGGACATCCCATGGAACACCTTATGGAGCTTCTCATGAACAATATTATGGACCGCAGTATGGATAGAACTATCAATCTTATGGGTGCGGGTATCAACAACCTGCTTACTCCTCTAATTATGGCTTTGTAGCACTACATAGTCAAGGTACACCACATCATAACGCTTCCATGCAGCCCTACACGGGTCAAATGGGAGGAGGATATTATGGCCAAGGCCATGGTATGTACAGCAATTAGACTTACATGAATCAGAATTATTAGGGAGCGCGGCATAGACCGGCTCAACCTAGGCTCACTTTTCTCGCAACGTTAAATTTACCTGAGTTATCAAGACTCATGAACGATCCGGTATCTCATGAACTGACTTTCCCAGCTGTCCCTAACAAGATTCATTTGGACATTCCCAAGTTCAAGGGCAAAGAAGGAGAAGATCCTAGTGAACATGTCACTAATTTTCACCTTTGGTGCCCTTCCAATTCCTTACATGATGACTCCATTCATTTAAGGCTATTTCAACGCACCCTCATCGGGTCGACAACGAAATGGTATATAGAGTTACTGAGGGGGGAATTCGTATTGTTCGATGACCTTGCTATGACTTTCCTCAATCACTTCCAGCTACCCGTGCATTACAACGTTGGTACAAAACATCTCTTTCGAAATTTTGACAAGATAAAGCCACACATATCTCAGACCATATCCAAGAGTGGCATAGATGGAAGAGGTTGATTAAATCTTTCATACCGCCAGAATTTCTCCTTGAGTGGTTTCTTAAATCGTTGTTACCTTACATCGCGAAGGATGTTTCTACATCCGGAGTTTAGAACGAGGAACAAGCAATTTTTAGGGCACAGAAACTGGATTTGATTTATGCTTAATCCGGAATTTTATATGAGATCATACCTAATGCTTCGCATTCTAGTTTCGATCCCAAGATCAAGCTTGGACCACATGCCGATGGCATTGTGGCTTGTACAAGTTCCAAACCTATGGATTCAGTTGTGAAACAAGTGAGTCAATTGTCTATTAACCAATCCGCCTCAGGACAAGCCATGGCTTTGTCTCAACCCACACAAATGGCGAGTGTACTTTTCGTGCAATCGTCGGACCATAAGGGCAACCAACAGCCCGAAAGGAATAAGGAAAAGGGTAAAAATAATTTTAAGGGTGGGAACAAGAATGAAAATGATAGTCTTAATGACAAGAATGCTCGCAATGCTGAGGGGGACAAGAAGTCTAAATGTAAGGTTAAGTTTTCTTGCAAATTATGTAAAAAGGACCACCTCACTCACTTGTTCCCTCATATGGAAGATGCCTCAAGATTCATAGCACATGGCCCAGCTGTGCTAACTAATCCTTTACCCCATCATCAAAATATGAACTCTAGGACCAATGATCCTCATTGTGCATCGAGTGGAGATCAAAATCCACTGGAAGCCAATAATGGTCATGGTTGCATCAACATGGTACGTGCTACTAAGGTTGTGACTCATGCGAAAGATAATGGTTCATCACAACCGGACCTTGGAAAAGAACCCACTCCACCTGAGAGCCCTTTGCATATTGAAAGCCCTATGGATAAACCTAAATCTGCACCTCGCATTCCTAAGGGAGTCCTAAAGCGTTCGGGGCACAATCCTAATGCTTGAGCCTCCCAAAACTATTTTGTTGTCGAGGATTTGGGCCAAACTCCTTGTGCAATGTCCGCACTTGAAGTACTTTAGAGTTGTCCACCGCAAAGGAAAGCCTTGCTTTCTACTCTTGAGATTAATGATGATAACTCTTCTTCTGTCATCAAATTTGAAACCATGGCACTACAGCCTCGCTTGCCTTACTACATGTCTCTTTTGATTCATGTAGAGTGTCTTAATATGACCGTCAAAGGCACTGTGATTGATGAAGGCATTGCTTCTTCTGTGATGTCTTTGTCATGCTGGAAGGGTTTGGGTTCTCCCGAGTTGTCTCAATCTGCTACCATGTTAACTTCCTTTGATGGTAGATCATTTCTACCGCATAGGATTCTTCCTTCTCTTAAGGTCCAGTTGGGAGGGAAGACCGTCATGATCGAGTTCGAGGTGGTTGATGCACCCCTTGACTACAATATTTTACTGGGGAATTGGATGTATAGTATGCAAGTTGTATCCTCTTCTCTATTTTGAGTAGTATGCTTTTCATTTAATGGGGAGATTGTTACGATTGATCAGACATCATTATGTAATCCAAGTGTCAGTGCATCATCAGGAGCTTCTATCCTGATTATTGATCATTCTCAGACAGCAACTGGGAGTGTGGGTGTGGGTATGTATCCATCCCTTATGGGGACCATTAGTTGTCCTGCGCCCATTCTTATGATTGGATCTAGTTTCAGTGGGGATTCATCTTCGTTGAAGTCGGTGTCTTTTCGTACTACCCATATGGAAGATTCTTGGATTCATCCTTCACCGATTCCTTCGAATGGACCTATCGAAACGGATGTGTTGTTTCCTGCAGCAATTATAGCATATCAAGCAAATCTTGATTTTGTTGCAGAGCCTAGTCCTTCCTCTTTGCGGATGGAGTAGCAGGACCCATGTGTGTTGCATGCATGGGAAATTGAGTCCTCTCATGCACATGATTTCCTCGATGGTGTTGTGCAATTAGATGAAGCCATTATTGAGGCCATGTCTGGGGTTGAGCCACCTTGGGAAGAGTTGCATCATAGATTATATTTTCTTCCTGAGCTTAACCGTATGGAGTGTGAAGAATTTAGGGAGATTCTTAGTGAGAAAATTGGTAGTCCCATGGTTCCATTAAGCTCTCCTGGTCAGATGGCTAATGGGAACATGGATAATTTATCACCGACTATTCCTATCAATATTTCTCGCAATCCTAGAAAAATTGAGAATGTCTACCTTGGGGCGGATTGTTCCCTTGATGAAATCAAAGAGTATACCGAGCTATTTAAAGAGTTTCGTGACATATTTTCTTGGTTGTACAAGGAGATGCCAGGTATCGACCCTCATATTGTTGAACATGAAATTAAGACCTATCTGAATGTGAAACCCGTTCAACAAAGTTTGCGTGTGGTGAATCCTAGAAAAGCACCCGCTATTAAGGCTGAGATAGAAAAGTTGTTGAAAGCCGATTTTATCTATCATGTTCCCTTGATGAAGTGAGTTTCAAATCCCCTTCCTGTCGATAAGAAATAGGGAGCAATCCGCATATGCACTGATTTCCATGATTTAAATCATGATTGTCCTAAGGATTGTTTTCCCACACCATTTATTGATTAGATTTTGGATGAGTGTGCGGGAAGTGAGGTATTCTCCTTTATGGACGGTTTTTCCGGATATAATCAGATTTAGATCAAATGCGATGATCAACATAAAACTGCATTTATTTGTCCTTGGGGTACATTTGCATATCGAAAGATTCTTTTCGATCTTAAAAAGGCTAGAGCTACATTTCAGCGGGCTATGACCTTGATTTTTCATGATCTCAAAACAATTATCGAAGTGTTTTTGGATGATCTTGCTGCCCATTCTCATTTGAGAGTGTGTCATCCATACCATTTGAGATTAGTATTTGAAATATACTGCCATTACCAGGTTACGTTCAATCCTCATAAGTGCATCTTTTACGTAACCATTGGCCGCTTGCTAGGGTTCATTGTATCCAAGGAGGGTATAAGAGTTGATCCCTTAAAGGTTGAGGCAATACTTCAATTGTCTCCCCCACGTAATATTAGACATATTCAGTGTTTGCAAGGAATGGAAAATTTCTTGCAGAGATTCATGGTTAATTTTTCAAATTTGACTAAAGGATTTATGCATCTTTTAAATAAGGACACTACTTTTTGCTGGGATGAGCGGGCCCATGAGTCCTTTGATGCTCTTATACGAGCCTTAGCATCAGTCCCCATGCTTAGTCCACCTGACTATAGCCGTGATTTATTGATTTATGTGGCTGTGTCCATGGAGACGGTTGGTATGGTTTTGGTTCAGGAGGATGAGGAGCTCCATGAGCATGTCATATATTATTTGAGCCGGAACGTTATTGACGCGGAGATCCATTATTCTCATGTGGAGAAACTTGCCTTGGCCACCGTTCATGCGGTTCAGAGATTGAGAGATTACATTCTCCTTCACCGGACCTTGGTGGTAGCTTATGTCAATCCATTTCAGTTCATCCCCACAAGAAGTATGATTGAGGGAAAGTATAATAAGTTGATTGTTATTTTGCAAGAATTCGATCTTGAATTCGTTTTGGCGAAATCGAAGAAATCGTTACTCTTTGTGGAGCTCATTTCTGATTTTCCAAGTATGGAGGAGGAGGTTTATGAGGATATGTTTGTTGATGAGCATATTTTCCTTATCTGAACTTTGGATCCATGGTACGAGGATATCATTATATATTTACAAACGTTGAAGGTCCCTACTCACCTTTCATGGGATGAGCGACGACGATTACGTCATGTATATAAGAACTACCTTATAGTGGATAACACTTTGTACCGCCATGGGGTAGATTCCATTTTACATTGTTGCTTAACCCATGATGAGGCTGAGGTTGTGCTGAATGATTGCCATAGAGGGGTGTGTGGTGGTCATTTATCTGGGATTTCTACAGCCCAAAAAATCTTGAGAGTGGGATATTTTTGGCCATCGATCTTCAAAGATTGTGTCAATGTGATCAAGAAGTGTCACCCTTCCCAGGTGTTTGCACGCAATATGTGCTCACATCCTACCTCGTTACATCCAATTATCACTGTCGATCCCTTCACTAAGTGGGGGCTTGACTTCATGGATTACAACCCAACTTTGGCTCGGGGGCATCATCACATTATAATGGCTATTGATTATTTCATGAAATGGGTAGAGGCTATGCCCATGGTAAAATCCGATGGTGAGACAGCCATGCATTTTGTGTTCAACCAAATTATTACTTGGTTAGGCATTCCGAAATAGCTTGTCACTGACCATGGTAGGGACTTTTAGAATAGAATGATGGAAGAGTTGGATTTGAATTTAGGGTATAAGCAGGAGCACTCCTTTTCTTATTACCCTCAGCTGAATGGATAGGTTGAAGCACTGAATAAATCACTTAAGTCCATTCTACAACGAACCATCGCGCAAAGCAAGACGAATTCTCATATCATGTTATATCCTGCTTTATGGGCCTATAGGACCACGGTTAAGACTGCCACTAGTTTCTCTCCATATCATCTCGTACATGGGGTGGAGTCTGTCTTGCTGGTTGAATGCGAAATCCCTTCATTGAAGCTAGCTATAAAGCTTTTACTAGACACTTGCGCATAGGAGGAACGTTTGGTCCACTTAGAGCAGCTTGATGAGCAATGCCGGGATGCCTTAGTGGCTCTAGAAGTTAATAATCGTCGTGTTAAGGTCCAGTATGATAAATCTATTCATCCAAGGAGGTTTAGTGAAGTTGATTTGGTCCTTTTGTGGGATCAAGCTAAAGAGCCCTTGGGGGCACGAAAATTTAATCCCATGTGGCATGGTCCTTACGTAGTCAAACGTGTGTTAGAGAAGGGTGCCTATGAGCTGGTGGATTATGAAGGGACATCCTTAGTGGAGCCTAGAAATGGGCTCTATCTTAAAAGATACTATGCATGATCTTCATCCAAGGCTGATTATTGTATATTATTGTACAATTTTTTTGCATAGTTAGGTTTTCTTATGGTGATCGGGTTTGTTGATTAGCTTTCATTTCTTATGGCAGATGTCAATGGAGTCTTCCACTTGCATAGGATTTGCTGATGGTGCTAGCCACCACACTCAGAATTCAACATCTGCTGCTTGGGTGATTTACAGTCCTACGGGTCAGGTATTGTCTTCAGGAGGTGTATGTTTACGGCCTTCTTCGAACAATGATGCTGAGTATAGCGTCGTTATCAAGTTATTGCGGGATACCATTTCACATGGTGTTCTCTCTCTTGAGGTACATCTTGATTTGCAGTTAGTAGTTTCACAACTTAATGCCTTGTATCATGTTAGGGATCTGACATTATTACGAAGATTCTTACATGTGAGATTGTTAGAATGGAAATTTGAGAACATAGCATACATACATGTTTCAAGAATTTTTAATCAAGTTGCTAACTCATATGCTAACTATGTGTTAGATTGGAATTTGTTTCCTAGACCATAAGCACATCACAAACATACATTTTTACACACATGTAAATAAATAAATCGATCATCATAAAAGTTTTTCAATAAACATCCAAAATGTGACGTCATAATACATAAGTGTCATAATACAAAAGTGGGGCACCCAAGCCACCAAAATATAATACATGGTAGTACAAAAATGAAGCACTCTCAGGTATCTAAGCCTGAGGTGGAGGAGGGGGGTTCTAATCATGATAGAACACCATGGCTCTAGCTAGTCATATAAACAAGCGCACCCATGCCCGTGGTACACCAACCACCTGGCACTCCATGCCCTCAAGCAAGTCCTCAACTTGCACCATGGGTACCCTATGTGTCAAGCGTACAAAGTTTGTGTAGATACTTTATAGTGTCCGCTCCGCATCCACACCCATGATGTCATCTCCTCTTCCCCTTCGTCTATGACGAGGGAAACCGTCAGGCCACCATGGTCCAACATCTGCATACACATGAAAGATTGTCACTATGTGTCGTCACACCAAAACATGTCTTTTGAGTCAAATACATCAAAAAACACACAATTTTTTTTTTAATTCAAAAAACTTAAAAAGTGAGTTTGGGATTCAATACCTATATCACCCTAGGATGCTCCTGGTGGTAGGGGCATTTCCGGATCTCCCTAGAAATCTATCCCTGTAGAGGGATAATCATCGATGGCAATGATCTGCTGCCGCCACCATGGAAAAAAGTCTGCTGAGTAGGGGTTAGCCACCCTACCTCCACCCAGTCTATGCATAACATTGGCTCAACGTCGTTGGGCCGGATCCCGAACTCCATGTAGAGGAATTTCCACTCTAGGGCTTAGCCCCGGTACACACTCAAAGAAGAACGTGCTCAGTATGCTGCCGAAACTAAAGTTTCTCACCTTGCCCATCTTGCAGTCACTTAGCTACTGCTTCATGTTACTCAATAGTGCAGTGCTCCAGTTGTATACTATGGGTCTCATACAGTCCACCGCATAGAACATCGATGGCCGCGAGGACTATTGGAGTGATGCGAGACCAGCTATCCTACCGATTGCCAATAGTATGGCCTTCAGTCCCAATACTTGGATAGAGTTTGCCGGGATTTTACTCCCAACCTTTTCTGTGTCCGAAAAAAACTATACTACAATGTACTCATCAATGGTAAGGGCACCTCTGGGCCCGTGAGAGCCTAGTTTCACCTCCTCTCCCCGTCGTGATAATCCAGTAATAAAATATATATCCTCAATCTTTATAGTAAGAGACATCCCGTCGATATGAAAAGCCTCTGAGTCTAGATCCCAGTAGTCTACTAGCATCTGTAGCAATCTTGGTTTGGACCTCAGGCTGCCAAGACACCAAAATTTGTACAAACCGCATGTGCGTAGAGATTGTTGAGCCAAAAAGTCACTTTGAACAACCTCTTCCACATCTCCATGTTCCCTCTCTCTCCATTCTAGAACCATCCTACACATTAAAATTGATTTTTGGTCATTAGAAACCTTAAAAAACCTTGTGCGTGGCTGCATACGCGACTGTTTGCAAAACAATTGTGTATGTACGCAATTTTGGGAGGTTTTTCCGTGTATAGCCATCCATATACACGAAAAAAACCCCAATATCCACGTGGGCCGAAACAACCATTTTAGACTGGTTTAAAAATTAAATTTGACCTTGGAATTTGAAAAAATTTGCATGAAATAGAAAGAGGAGTACATGAGGAGTTACCTAGAACAAACGGTGTCGAATTTTGCTGGACGAAACTCCCAGACTTCACATTGCAAGTTTTGAGCTCCAATGGGTAAAAATTTCAAATGATTTGGAATTTTTGAATTTTTTACTATTTATAAAAAAAATTTAAAATTTTTGAAATTTTTTATGCACTTTCTATAGTTTTGGACCATTTCTGACCATTTTGGACCGTGGTGTTGACCTGTTCATGTCAATCTCAGGTAGAATGTCTAAAATGGCATATAGGTTAGGTCTCATCTCCATTTGCACTTTGCATGACCTTATGACTGTTTCATTATAACCTTGGGTACACACCCATTCTATCTTATCATGGAACCGTCTTGTTGCTTTTAGAAGTGACATGATGTGAATGGTAGAGCTGGACCATACATGGGTGCCCTAGTTAGCTCCTCTTTTACATTTTGTGCCCATGCTGACATTTTCCTTTAGGGTGCGGGAGTCCTTTGTATAGTATCGCCATGACTTTGCGCAAGAGCCTCATACTCCTCTTGATCTTTTTGCTGGCCTTTCTCACTGGGACTCCCTTATATCAAGTTGTAATTGCATTATCATGAGTTTTGCTTCCCTGACTTTGATTATCAGCTATATAGCCTGAGCTTGTCTCATTTCTAGCCATGCATAGCCATTTTACCTATCCTTTGCAGTTGGATTCCCCATTTTTATCAGGAGGGGACTTTCCCCCGATTTTCGTTATCCTACACATGTGTCCTTGCATTGAGCATTGGTATGTTCCACTGCTTGGAACTAGTTTGTTTGTCCCATTGACACTCGTCTCCTCCTAGTTTGTAACTATAAATCACTTTTATTCTTTTTCAATATTTTCAAAATATTTGAAAAAGTCCAAAAAAAAATCAAAAAACCAAAAAGATGGACAAGAAAGGATGTTATCTTTGGCAGCATTCGAGTCATGTCGCCTTCGAACAGAGCACTGTATATCACATCCATTGGTTGGGTTAACAGTTTGACTTTAGGAGCTGCACTCGTTTCTTTGATTTTATCTCCATCGATTGGTTAAGCTTCCAGTCCCTATGGAGCCTCTATCAATGCCTTCTGTGTCGCAGAGATGTCCTAGTTTTCTATATTGAGTCTATGCTACCTACATTCAGTCACCATTCGCCTTTATGCTCTTGTTCAAAGGAAGTTGAAACCTGAGTCGACCATTCCTCAGTTCTCTTGACTTTGCATGTCGGCCATTCCCGGTACTCTTACTGGTTCATGCGCATTATGATCGAGTCATTCCACATTATACAGCTTTGCTGAGTACCTCATGTTGGATGATTGGGGATGCCTTAATTCCCTCCTTCCAGTGGATTTCATCCCATCAACTTTAGATCATTTATTCTAGGATAGGAATCTAGAGTCATTTTTTAGTGCCTTGAGACTTGCAGTCATCAGTGGCAGGTTCTCTTGCCATCGACAATTTTTGGGAATATATCAATGTCCCTGATTGATGGATCCTTTCAAGTTTTCAAACTCAACACATTTATTCACACTTGTTAGTTTGCACTCTAGTACCTTGATTCCCATTTTCATTATTGGTGGGTGATCTTGTGTCTGTTAACGGTATACATCAATGACCGGTAATCAGACAATGGACTACTATGTTTGACCTCGACACCTCTATTCACATAGTAGGACATGTATTCATAGTGGATTGTGTATAAGACCTTCTATATTGGTGGCATTTCATATATGTTACCTCCTTGATCGTGCCAGTGTTCATGAGATTTCATCTCTCGTGACTTGACTCCAGTGTATGTCAGATATCTTCAGCTGTTATGGAGATCTAGATCCATTATATATCTTCATATTTCATGGAGATCATGATCCTTTGTATATCTTCATCATGGAGATTCTGATATATCTATATTGTACATGGCGATGACCACACATGTCATATTTTGTATCATGCCTATTCATCGCCATTGTACTCTTATGTATTGGGGATTGCTATATCTACTTCCAGTTATGTGCGGAGTTTGATTATTGTATTATATTGTTGGATGGCTGGTTCTTCCACCTGGTTCTTCATCACTCCACTTCTGGGATGGACTTATAATGTATTTCAGCCATCGTATCACCTCTCTAACCTCACACATTAGGGGGCATCTGTTACACCTAATTTTACCACACATGGTGGATCACACATTTATGGCCTTTCCTGTCCCTCTGCAAACTCTTTAGATGCCATGGACCATTTTTTACCTTTGATGTTTCCAAGATCATCTCTAAAAACATGCATTATTTTATATACATGACTTTTAATCCCTTTCTCGCGTATATACGCGGATATGACCCTTAAACCCGCATACATCGAGATGTGTGCAAAAGGCCAAATAATTTTGGAGTTTTCCTTCACATGCATCCGATTCACTTGTATTTTGGCCTTCCATATGCCTTGAGATCGCTCAGATTTGACCTTCCATTACCCCATTGAAGCACTATATAAGGAACCCTTTGGATACATTGAAGGGGGAGGAATTGAAGAGCAAGAAAACTATAGTCCATTGTTGCCAAAGCTTATACTTGACTCTGCATTCCTTTTTCCCTTGGAGCACTTTGTGTTCTTCCCAAGCTTGCTAGTGCTTGTGAACTTGCTATCGAGAGATGGAGGCCCAGGTGGAGGACTCAATTTATCTGATTTTCAAATGTGCCGACAGAGGTTGTCACTATTGTAATCTTTAATTCATATTAATAGAAATATATTTTCCTGTCCAATAATGTCTATTTAAATGAATATTGAATCCATTGATGCTTTTAAATGATTATATGTTATTGATTATATATGCTAAAGTAGGTCTAACACCATTATATAGCATGCTTGTCTTGTTTGTTGAATGTTGAGAGAGCAAATTGCTAATACAATTGAGAGTGGAAAATCTCAATTGGGATCTACACCAACCGTCCGGAATAAGGTATGTTTCGAGATCCTTTAGTGTTAGATGTTTGGTTTCTCTTGCATATGGGAAAGGATTGATTTTTGTAGTTACTATGTCTGTTGTGGTACCCCAAGCCATAGGAAGTTTTCTCCGTAACACCCGTCCAAGGTCAACCAGAAATAACCTTCCGGTTTACATGTGTATGAACCCTAGATGGCAAAGAGACTAAAGGCTACCTTAACTATATCAATAGTTTAAGGGGACAGTCGCAATCCTGGTTCGTACGCATGGGAAGGGTAGCAAAACCTGAGACTCTGTCTAGGACAGAATCCCCATATGCACAAAAACCTTGGTCTACGCTTTGACAAGGAATTGGAGGGTTATCTCCTCAGTCCAAGCCTCCATGCGGCCTTGTGATTAAATCTCATTTGAGAGGAGCTTCCTGGATACTACCAACATAGAAAAGGATTTACCTATCGATTGGCCAACTACGTCTGAATTTAAACACTTGTGGAGAGTTTACACTTCCTATTCCACAAGTATAGCCTAAGCTAGTACGTGTATGACCCTATAAAATAAAGCTTACTAATAAAATTTTAAATTATATCATTCACTTTAAGGGATTTTCTTTGTTAGAGGGTAAATGGCGTGAATGACTATGATATTATAGACACAATAAGAAATAGTAAAATGATGTATAACAGAATTCCCAAAACAAATTACAACTACTTAAATCAAGTTTCTTTTCTTTTTGTAAAAATGAGCTAATGAAACTGAAACTATATATGAGAAAACTAAGACTTCTTTTTTATAATTTTTGAAATTTTACTTGAAAATACTAAAAATAAAACCACTATATGCAATTAAATGCAAAAGTATCAAATGTTTTTCTTCACTTTCCAAATTCTTCAAAAATTACCATGCACCTAAATGCAATTTTTTTTTGACTGAGTTTGAATAATCAGAACATAAAGAAAGCAATATGAAGTGTAGAGAACCTACAAGAACCAACTTCAATCACGTAGGAAGGAAACTTGGAAAACACCTAACTTGGGAAGAACCAATGAATGAAATCCACTGATTTTACTAAAGGAAAAGTGACAAATTGATACTACTCGAAGACAGTACAAAGTATAAGGTATCCAAAATACAGATTACTGACTCAAATACACAGCATTGAACCTATTACCCAAGCAAGAGGACCTACTTCAAATTGCTAAGTGAAAGAAGATTCAAACAATAAAACTCAAAGGCTTAACAAAAGGCACAAAGCATGGTATACAAGACTTTAAAACTTATAGAAGGATGCCAACAACAGAAGACCCCCTAAGCAAACAAAAATTCAAAATAGACAAGGACAAGCAACCCTCTCCCAAAATTTTATGCTGCTACAGGAAATACGCGTCTGTATTATAGAGAAACTCGCATACCATACACGACTGTCTTATAGAGCAACCCACGTATACAAGTTTATATACGCAACTGTGTAGCACAACAACCATTGTATGCAACACAAATTTTTTCATAAAAGAAAAAAAACAATAAAGGTCTCTGGACACACTATACTGCAAATCAAAGGAAAGATAAATAACCACACACAGAATCCAAGCAAAGACTGTGCAAGTATCTACAAGACTAACCCACAGCAGGCTGGACTCCCCAGTAGAGTTGCCAGTCCTGTTGTTTAGGATAAGCACCCTTGTAACCTAGGGTTTGGGGTTACCGACTTACTACTAACTTGCAGACAATCAGCTTTTACAAGAGAATGGAAATGGAATAGGAAGAAAATTTTGACTTACTCGATTAACGACGGTTGATCCAAGCTATATCTTCTCGCACTCCTCTTCTATCCAAAGCTTCCAGGGATGCACCTCTTCACCTACAAAGAGAAAATCCTTCAATTAATATCTCATGCATATATATCAGAGGTTAGATGAAAAGCATATTCAACATATAAGCAAGTATATTCATTAACCCATATACATGAAATAGACTCAATACACAATTGGAAGAAGAATTCTCTTTATTAACAATTGATGAATGAGATAAGAGTACAACCCAACTTCTGAGACAAGGACTCCTTTGCAACCAAAGGACTTTGAGTACTGCTGCTCCAAGACTCTGAAGATATACCACCAGCATAGCTTTGCTCTCCAAAATTGATTGATTAGTCCCCACCTCAAGGCCTCTATTTATACTTTGGGAAATATAGTGGTTTCAAAGGTTGGGATGGTTGAGATAGTTGGGATAGTTATGGATTAGGCCCCAACTAATCTCATCTAATCTCGAATTATATTTTTTAATGTCGAATTAGGGTATACGTGGGTACTAATATATGCAACTTGCGTATGACATGTGAGTTTCTCAAAGGGAACTCACATATGCAATTATACGCGGGTTGCAATGCAAATACTCGCGTATGCAACCCAAAATCCATAATAAAAATATACAAGGCTGGTCTGAGAAAAATGCATCAAAGGTCATGCCCATCTATAGTGTTTAGGACAATTCAATCCAAATTGTCCTTTTGTGTACCAACATGAGGAATGTTGGCACTCGGATGGAGAAGTGCCATTTTGGCTGATAACACTACCCGTAGTTCGCCCACGGAATGCAGAAGGTGGAAGGTGGAAAGTAGAAGGTGAACAAGTAAAGGTATAATTTTGTGCTTTTCCATGATCTGGAGTTCGTCGTGGAAGGAAAAAAGCAGAAAGTGGAAGGTGAATAAATGACTTTGTCATATCTTAAGTTTCTGCTACTCAAAGTCCACGATGGAATGCAGAAAACGGAGGGCAAAAAGCGGAAATTGGAAATTAAGAGATAAATGTAAGTGATTATTGTTTCTTCTCTATCTAGAGTCACCGTGGAAAGTGGAAATTGAAAATCAAAAAGGTGAAAGGTAACCATATCGCATTATTGGTTTTCCGCTACCCAGAGTCCGCCACGAAATGTGAAAAGAGGAAGGCGGAAAGATAAAAAGGAACATTGGGTGACATTAAGAATTTTGCCTATCGCAAGCTGCATTGAAGAATGAAGAAGTTGGAAGGCAGAAGTTGGAAGGGTCAGGTATAGTGTGGAAATGACTTTTCTAGTTATAGAATGAATCTATGAGCTGCAGAACAACTGTTACAGTGGTTTTTAAGATTAAGAATGAATGTTAAAGGATGACCATGACCCATGACTATGTTTAAAGAGAAAGAAATAATAAATTTTAATTTATTATGCACATCAGTCAGGTGTATGGGCACGTGGGTACATGTTCACAAAGGTATCAAAGCAGTGTAGTAGCAGTTTCACATTCCTACCCTATGTGAGCTAGGTGTACGTGAAAGTTTAGTTTATGCATAGTCATTTGGAGGTAAATTTGTCTTCTATTTTCATAATAACTTGTTTCTAGGTTGCAAGGTTCCTCTGTGTTGGATTCTGAGTGCTTTGGATGGTTTTGGAGCTTTGCAAATGTTTTTTTTTACATGGAGGGTTTTCTTTTCTTTGGCGATGGTGGTGTGGTTGTGTTGGATTCTTGAGGTGAGTCATCCGATCTACCTTTCTGTAATTGTAGAGTAATCATTTATATTTTGGGTGCCAATCTTGTTTGATGGTTCTTACGTAGGAGGGTTATAACGAATGCATTTGTTTGGGGCTTGGACAATCCTCGCAAACTTCGGTTTTAACATTTAACATATGGTTTTCACATAGATTTTAAATTATGTGTTAATGGTGTGTTAATGGTTTTGGATGATGTTTTTTCCCTCTCATTTCGAAGTTGGTCCACACATTTGAAACTATGATTTTAGGATCTTTGGCAGTTTCAACTTGTTGTTGTAGTTTTCAAGTTCTTTTTTTTGCAATATCCATTTCCTTAGTCATATCATTAAGTATCTCAGGTGCATTGGTTCCTTGCGTGAAGGATTGATCACAACAATATTCGACCTAGCCTTCTTTGATTTATTATGCTTCATTTTTTTATTGGAGCCATATAAAAAGTCTTGTGTGTCATCCATTTCGAACAACAAATTACATTATTAGAGTTAGGTATAAATTTGTTTTGAAAATAAATTGAAGTGGAAAACTTGAACTCAAAGGTGTATTAAAACCCCCATTCCCTTTCTAATAAGCTTATCCTTTGAAGCCTCACCCTTGCTTAAGTTTTGAGTGAACAAAAAAACGTTAAGGAGCATAATCATGCCTTTATTTGAACAACATATTTTTTTTACAAAGGAGAATAACTAATATGTTCATTCTCAAGGGTATGTTAATTTTAATTTATTTATAGGTTTTTATTTAAAACTTCCTTTTGTCGACAAACACAAATTATGTAACATACCATTTGGGAATGATAGTATGACTCACAATTTCTGTGTGGACGTAGCCCATCTTGGGTGAACCACGTTATAGCTGTGTCTCTCTTGTAATGTGTTTTAATATTTGAATCTTGTTTACTGTTTATTGTTATTGCTTTGTAATCCTATTTTTCTAACACAAATTGTCATATGTATTTATTTTTTCTATGATGAACAATAATGATTTATGTGAGGCACATAACATACGAAAGAATTTCATTGAATTTGTGTTTGCAATCTATATATAATAATAATAAAAAATTGGGTTTTTTCAATCAATCTTGAAGCATAAGTT
>LPNX010569077.1:18307-61626 GCA_001517045.1 Pseudotsuga menziesii | reverse complement strand
AATGTATGATTCTTAAGCTCCCATGGGTGAATGAAAATATTAATGCTTTCACTCTAAATTTGGGTATTCTTACTTTAGTTTTAAGGCCTCTCAAATCGTTGTTTGATATCGTGGATTGAAATATTTCCTGTATTGCTATTTACTTTAATTAAATAGAAATATGTTGCCAGTAACTTCATTTTGCATGTCAGATGTGCAGAATCAGAAAACAGCTCTACATGGCTTGCAGTGTTACATGTGAACAATATTAACTCTAGAATATTTCCCTCTCCATAGATATTGAAAATAAGAAGGGAAACTCCATCTGGCTGATCATAAGAAGGGAAGGGGATTCACCATTTGTTGTCAGATGCGACAACTTTGTTATTATTATTTAATATTTTTAACTAAAGTTTTTTGAATGTAACTATTGGATTATATCAATATAAATTTATCTTACAATTAGATTTATTAAGCATAAAGAGGGATCCAATTTCTTAAAATGTAATTTATTTTAATCTTAAAATTTTTACATTTAAACCTCATAAATCCCTCTCCTTGATAGATCCATGTTTAAGATTGATCTATGTCTTTTAATTTTATGAGCCGACATCCATTTTTTAATAACTTTTTATTTGGTTTAAAATTTTTATTTACAGAGTTTATTTTTCTGTTTTTTTAATTATTTTTTATTTTTATTTTTGGTAGCATAGCATTAGGAATGTGACCAAATCTCCCCCATACTTGACTGTAAAGCACCTTGCTACGTTCCGTGCAATTACCAATGGATTACATTGCCTTCTATCTAATTTGAAAATTTGATCCACCAAGATAGGTAATATACTTTGGTTGGATGGTTTAATTAATTGAACTAAGGTAGCTAAATTTTAATTAATATAAACATTTTTATTTAAATGATACCCTCTATACAATTAAAAAATTCATATTTACTTGGTGACAATTTTAGGCGTTGAAGAATTAACATGTTTCCATACTTAACTAAGATCATAATAAGGAGGAAGAATATCAACAAAAAGAAAAGAAAGAAGACTTTAAAGTATAGAGGAAAAAAAAATTGAGGACAAAGACAAAGTGCAAAAACAATTGATGTTATTAAAAATACAATAAAATTAAAAATAAGCAAAAACAATTGATATTAATTAAAAATACTATAGTGGCTCAGCTGGAGTCAATTCACTCCCAAGAATACCTAGACCCACCCAAAGTAGGTCCCATCTAGCACCGGCTCCACTGCAAGGATCTAACTTATGGATATATTGTGGGACCTGCTCTTTCCTTGAACTTGTATCATATACATTGTCACAACTTGTGTCTCCAAGTTATCTATGCCTTCCATGAGTATAGATATTTATGTAGTTACACACAATCCATGCAGTAGCAAGCCAAGAGATCCTCCATATCCATATCCCGTCGTTGAACCGGTTACATATCACATATGACCCCCTGTCACGGAAGTCGTGTCATGAAATAGACATCCTTGAGGGAGAGCTCTATGCACTCAACCAATATGATACAATTCCTGACATCATGGTTCCAGTACTCGATTATGTTTCTTAATAACAGACCTATCAACCCCATCAAGGGGTTCCCAACAAACTTGAGTAACCCCGATCGTGTAAGGATATCACACACAATCTAATCGTATATCCCTCCATATATCTTCCACATCCCTCTCTCTCTAGTTCACTCGCATCCTGTAGTCCATCATCGGAAAGGGTCATTTGATAGATAGAAACCAAATTTTGAATGAGGTCGACAGTTTTTTCAGCAAAAGTTGTGACCTAGGTCACACCTGGTCAGTAAAAATAAGAAACCCAGGTCATTGTTTTTCTCCAATGAAGTGTGAACTTTAGGTCGCACCTATTCCTCAAACATGTGTGACCTAGTAGGTATTTTCAAGGGAAATCATGCAACCAAGGTCATTCATTTCCATTTGAAATCCTTGACTCAGCTCTAAAACTGTCAAGGGGTTCCCTTGGGGCTCCTAGAATCTTAAAATGGGAAATGAAATGGATAAAAACAAAGAGGAGGTTGTCACCACTAGCCTACAAGTCATAGAATTAGAATCCAACAAACAAATCAGGAGAAAACAATTTATGAAGTTTTGTGCTATCCACACTCATCCAATGGTGAATAGTGAAAATGACACCTAGTTTGGTGGGTCCACCCCCATTTAAGATCATTTAGACCTGATTTTTCTTCTGATACTTACGACCTCATACACAATTTGTTTTTTATATTGTTCATGTTGTTAGAATTGTGGTTCCACACTCTTCTCGATTATGAGATCCATTTTCCGTGATGGAGGTATTTTTTGGGGATGTCCTTGTCCTCTTTTTTTTATGTTCATGCATGCAATCTAGAGCATTTTCTAGATGCACTTTTTTATGCTTTGGTATTGTTTCCATGTGTACAATATTAGGTTGTGACAGGATCCTCTTATTTTGAACTGGAAACGCTCCCTAGAGGTGTATTTCTCAAACTGGCATATAGGTGATTCCCCTTTGTAGAACATCGTATCCATCAACCTTGTTTATCCCTCTTTTGCATATAGGACTTCCCATGTTTGTTTAAGTGCCCAACCTCACCATAGTTGCATTTTCCTTTACCCGATAGTAGATCTTCCCTCACATGGGTTCCATCATTTAGAGCCCCTTTCCATTTGGAACCCATATTGGTGTTCTTTCCATAGGGTCGGAATTCCAACTAGTTTTTGATCTTTCACTCAGTTGCATATTACTATGTCATCATCACTCATTGGCCTACCCATGGACTCTCATAATTATGGTCGTTTATGGAATTTTGATGTTTCATGTTGCACACTCATGGGCCCACCACGCAATCCATACTACAAAAGTTACATTGTTTTCCCACCACTAATCACCCCTCAATTAGATCATCATTAGTGTCATACCCCCCATTAGTTACATCTGCTATCATACAATCATATATTAATTTGGTTATTCATTGTACACTTATCTCCTTGATTTCCCCACCTATCTCTCATAGGTGGCCACCAACCTAGGTACCCATTACATAATGGTGTTTTCACTCAATAATATAAGTAGTTAATGAAATATGCCATTGCAGTTTTGTTATATATGTTTGCATTTTCCTCTTGTATTAATCATTGAAATGATGTTTTAGGTAGCACGCTAGATGAACACCACCTACATTTCTTGGTCAATAACATCAATTAATGAAATTCCAATTCAGGTTTGTAATGAATGGCTACATTTTCTTTGTGTGCATTGCAATGATTTATGATTTAAGTCATTGGCTCAAAAAACACTCCTAAATACTTTCTTAATAACATTAGTTATGAAATGTTTGTTCACCTTTGGGTAATGAAATACCATTCTAGTTGTATTTTTTATTTTTGTATAACAAATTCTCATAATGTCTACGGTATGAATGGTCTTAATCGATTTTTGGATTTGACACAAATTCATTCTTATGTGTGGAAGTGGATTTGATGTTGTTTCTGGTACAATCTCCCTCTCTCTCTCTCTCTCACCTCAAATTCCTTATTTATGTGTGGAAGTGGATTGGGTGTTGTTTCTAGGACAATTTAGCACTCTCTCTCTCTCCAGAAAATAAATAAATCACACTTTATATTAAAAAAGAGAAAACAAAATAGTTCATCATCATATGGAATCTAAAAACTCTTAACACTGAATGTGAACTCCCTTTTAGCATCTCACAACATATGAATATTTCTCCATAGACACCCTCTACCTATCTCATATATCTCTAACATAATACACCGTTCCTTCAATATATGATATCTAATAAGGTCATTGCATAACATGACAATGTGAAATTCAATCACAACAATCTTAAGACTAAAGCAGATCTTACAGAAGATTCAAACAATTTTACACATGAAATGACATT
The DNA here is from genome assembly GCA_001517045.1 of Pseudotsuga menziesii. NCBI lineage: Eukaryota > Viridiplantae > Streptophyta > Pinopsida > Pinales > Pinaceae > Pseudotsuga > Pseudotsuga menziesii. The sequence goes on along the minus strand of LPNX010569077.1, from coordinate 57,729 downwards.
AACAATGTTGCAATTGGAGGTTGCAACTATATATTATCAATAATCAATAATGAGAGATGATACAATGTCATACAACTTGCATGAATGCAAGACAATTCAAATTCCTTGGAGGTCATTCAAATTGTATAGATGAGAGTAGCTTAATTGTTTGTTAGCCACACTAAACGCACCAGTTAACCACTAATCAAGCCATGATTGACTCTAACTAAGTCCTAACTGAATTGGAGCGCAAAAATGACTGAGTCTAACTAAATAGAACTCAAATGCATGTCAATCAGTAGGTGGGGGCGCATCTCTAACTCAACTTAGCTCCAATGAAGTGAACTGAACTAAAACTAGTCACCAAAATTTGTTGGAGGCTCCTTAAATCACTCCAGTTAACTCAAATCAACCCAAAATAGATAATGAGATGAGGAAGGTGCACTTCCAACTCAACTTAACTAATTGTTAGGTGAAACAACATTCAGTTAACTAATTGGTGCACTTGTGACAACCAGATCACCCCAGATTTGCTCCCTGATTGAAGGAGGAAGCCTAGTTAGCCTCCTTGATTGAAGGAGAAGCCTTAGTTGGCCTTCCTAATTGAAGGAGGGTGTTGATGTGTTGATGCTGATGTCAAGAGTGTGCTGGTGTGCTGATGCTGATGTCTGTAATTCGAGTCAATTAACTTAGGATTGTGGGTAACCCAAATTGACCAAATAAAGGTGTGGGGGTTGGATAATTACTCCAACAGCCCCACTTAAGCTATACTCATGTGGAGGAGTAAAAATAAAATGCTAGGGACCTGACAACAAAGGCCATAGGTCACCCTATACAAAAAGTAAGTCTAAAATGCTCAAATAAAATGCTAAGTGAGGAAAGAGGGAAAACCCAATGGGAAAAACCCCCCCTCAAGGTGAACAATGGAGAAGTAATTTCCCTCACCCTGATGAAATCACCCCCAACAGTGAACAGAGGTAAGTGAATTTTTTATCAGTAAATTTCTCGGTGACAATATCTACAATCTGCTCATCTGTAGGGCAGTATTGCAGAATAATTGTCCTATCATGCACTAACTCCCTGATGTAGTGCATGTGGATATCAACATGTTTGGTCCTCTGCCGCTGAAATGGATCCATTGAGATATTTATAGCACTTTGGGTGTCACAAAATATGACTATGGACAAATCACTACCAATCTCAAACTCTGAAAGAATTCCTTACAGCTAGACTACTTGGATGCAAGCATTCACTGCTCCCCTATACTCAACCACTGCTGAAGATAGTGCAATGGAAGCCTGATTTTTGTTGGACTTGAAAATGGGGTCACCACCAAACATAAACACATACTCAGAAGTGGAATTTTGATCTATGGAATCCTCTTCCCAATTTGAATCCGTAAAACTGACCAATTCTAGCTCAGAATCTGCAACATAGTGAATGACGTAGGATCTAGTGCCCTGAATGTACTGAAGGATCCTATCGGATGCCTTCCAATGGAGCTCATGAGGCTGTTGCATATATATTTATACAGCATTCAAAACATAACAAATGTCAGGCCTTGAATGTGTCAAGTAAAGAAAGATTTTGATCAACTGGTGGTAAATAGTGGAATCCATGAGTGGAGTGGATTTTCCCTCTTCAAGACTCATTCCTGAGAGAAAAGGAAATGGTGCAGCCTTGAAATCAGCCATGTTAAACTTAATTAACAGGTCTGCAATATATTTTTACTGATTTACCATTATATCATCAAATTCTTGTGTGATTTCAAGCCCAAGAAACTATCTCAGCAGGCCCAAATCACTCATTTCAAAAGCATAATGAAGAACAATTTTTATAAAGGCAATCAAAGAAAGTGTGCTTCCTGTTATCAAAATATCATCAACATATAATACTATGATTAGAATATTACCATCATACTTCTACAAATATACATTAGGACAATATCACATCTCTGGAAGTTTTGTGAGATAAGAAAGGCATCCATTTTGGCATACCAAGATCTTGGGGCATGTTTCAAACCATATAATGATTTCTACAACTTACACACCAAGGAAGGATCTGATGTATATCCTTCGGGATGCTTCACATATATATCCTCTTTCAGGTCTCCAGAATAAAATCACTCTTGACATCCATGTGATGCACCTCCCAGTGCTTGGATGCGACAATGGCAAAAACTATCCTTATGGAATCCATATTTGCCACCGGTGCAAAGGTCTCATGATAGTACACTCCTTGGACCTAGGAGAACCCTTTTGAAACCAGACATGATTTGTATTTATAAGTTGTTCCATCTGCAGCAACCTTTTTCTGATATACCCACTTGCATTGAACCAGTTTCCTCCCAGGTGGAAGGGAAACTAGCTTCCAAGTTGCATTTTTTCAAAGAGAATTGAACTCTTCATCCATAGCAGATTGCCATCTTGGATCTTTTCGAGCATGGTAGTAGGAATTTGGATCAGACCCAATCATCAAATAAGAGTTCTTTGGCAGCAATGAATCATGACAAGAGAGAGCAATACCTACCCTTTGAAAATTAGATCGGGTTCTTCTTGGATCAGCAGGATTTCCAATGTTTGTCCCAACGGAAGAGAGTGTATTTTTGGCCTAAGTTGGGAGATGAGTGGACAAATCAGAATACGGTTATGAACCTGATATATTTTTCTTACTGATATTAGACATAATATCTTCAATATTAGAGCCTTCACTCCAATTTTGATCATTCAAATGATCAGCAAAACAGGAGGGAATTTCAGCAGTTTTCTCCTCGACTAGTTCTACCTCTTGGAGAGGTTATTCAAAACAGACACTTCTCTCAATGAATATCTGTTTGGTTCTTATATTCAGAAGTTTGAATTCCTTTTATTCTTATATATATCCAATTAAAAAACATTCAATACTTTGCGGTTGCAAATATTTCCTCTTTTCAAGTGGAATTCAAGCCCATGCAATGGACCCAAAAACCTTGAAATTTGACACATTCGGTTTTTGTCCAAAATAGGCTTCAAAAGGAGCCTTTCCTTTCATGGAAGAGTGAGGGAATCTATTTTGAATGTGAGCAGCAACATTCATAGTGTCACCCCATAGGTTTTCAGCCAAAACTTTGGCTTCCATCATGCAGATAGTCATCTCTTTGAGGGCCCGATTTTTCCTTTCTGCTACACCATTTTGCTGGGGTGTGTATGGAATGGAGTTTTGGATTTGGATCCCAATGTCAGCACATATTTGGAGAAATTAAGAATTGACACACCATCCTCCATTATCATATCTGAGAGACTTTATCTTTTTCCATATGCATTCTGATCAACCAATGCTTTAACCTCAATGAATCTTTCCAAAACCTCAAATTTTTCTTTTAGGAAGAAAACCCAAGTGTATCTAGAAAAGACATCAATGAAGGTGAGTACATACCGTAAACCACTCATGGATGTTTTAGGCATGGGTCCTTTGATATCAGAATGAATCAACTCCAAAATACTTTTTGCACGGCTTTCCTTTCCCCGATCAAACTTGTGCGTCAGGGTGTTTGCCGATAATGCAACCTTTGAAAATTCCATTGGAAGTTTTGATGGTTGGAAGGCCTTCAACCATGGAATTTTTTTTAAGTTTTTGAAATTATTTGAAGTTAAAATGACCAAATCTCTCATGCCAAATCCTACTGACCTCATTCCCATGATTCAGAAGAGCGGTGGGATTTGCATCCATCGCAAACTTGGAAAACCCATAGGCCTTAGCATGATGATTTGCTATGCATGTTGCAACAAGTTTCCCAGATGCAATCTTTGTGATTTCAATACCATTCAGGATGAAAGTAACTCTCTTGGGCACTCCAGATTGTGTCATTTGATATACACTCAACAAATTGGAGGCCAAGGAGGGTACATACATAACATCAAAAGGAGGGTACAATACCTTTTCCTTTTGAAATGATCTGAGAATCATCTCCCATGTGGATGGGAATTATTTTTTCGGTGTCTAGGGATGAGGAGGATTCTTTTCTTGCAATCATGTGGTTCAAAGCACCAAATTATATGACAAGATCTCTAGGCTTTGAAGTGCTTTCCATAATGGCATGTCCTCTTTCTCGCTACATGTCTTGATCATGATTATCTCTCTTCCAAACACTCTCCAGAAGATTGATATTGTTCCTCTCAAGGAGAAGAGTCATTTCGTCAAGATTATTCTTCATGCAGGCATGCTCAAGGTGAAATCCCTTCCCGTAATAGGAACACTTGACTTTTTCTTCGCCTTGGTTTCCTTTGTTCTTGTGCTTCTTTGAGTCAGAAGGCTCTTCTTACTGTTGGTTCTTCTCTTTTGCATTTGGAGCATAAAACTTAGTCTTTTGATTCTTTTTATTTCCTTTTCCCTTGGGCCTTGAAGCAAATAGTGCTTGATCTTTGGAGGATCTGATGATCCCCATCTGCACAAGCTTTTCATGCTCATTTGTGAGGGACTCAATGAAGGAATTGAGAGAAGGAATTTTACAATTTGGGGTTGTTAGCTTCCCGGTATGGAATGTGGAAATAGATAATGAGTAATCCGATGCAAGTTTTGAAAGAATGGAGAGAATGAGATGATCATCCTCCTTCTCCACCTCACACTACTTCAACTGGAGAACTAGGTGCTTGAATTTGGTGAAGAATTCATTGAGAGTTTTGAAATTTCTTGGGTGAAGAGAAATCAGCTCATTCTCTAGCCAATAAATCCTCATCTCATCCTTCTTATCAAAGAGATAAACAAGTTTAACCCAAATTTCCTTTGAATTATTTAATCCAGTGACATGGAAATGAATATCTTTGGAAATTGACAAGCACAAAAACCCAAAAGCTTCATCCATCTTGTTCCAGTATCTATATTTTTCCACAACATGGTTTGGCTCTATTTCGGTGTCCATTGTGACTCTGTAGAGTCCCTTTGCACGTAGGTGAATCTCCATATCTCCCTTCCATTGGTGGTAATTGAAAGGAGTAAGAGGATCCATGGTAGAAGCCATTTTTCTGCTGTAGCAAATGCAGTAGGTATTTCAAAAAACCTGCAAAAACACAAAAAGGGCACTGTAAGGTCGAACAACCTTCACTTTTCAGGTTTTCATCACACCCATGTTAGTCAATCAAGCAAGCTTTATCAATAATTCCTTTGCTTAGGACTTATGTAGTAAACCTTCGGCTTTTGGAGCAGTGCTCGAATTTTTGAGCCTTTTACTCAACATGCATACTAGATCTGTCAAAAATATTGTTTTTGAGAAGAAGATATTCATCCCATCGTGGCTCGGATACCATGTGAAATTTAGTCACAACAATATTCAGACTAAAGCAGATCTTACAGAATATTCAAGACAATTTTACACATGAAATGACATTAACAGTGCTGCAATTGGAGGTTGCAGATGTATATTATCAATAATCAATAATGAGAGATGATACAATGCCATACAAGTTGCATGAATGCAAGACATTCGAATTCCTTGGAGGTCATTTGAATTGCATAGATGAGAGTAGCTTAACTATCTGTTAGCCACACTAAACACACTAGTTAACCACTAATCAATCCATGATTGAATCTAACTGATTCCTAGCTGAATCAGAGTGCAATAACGACTGAGTCTAACTAAATAGAACTCAACTGCAGGTGGGTGTGCATCTCTAACTCAAGTCAGCTCCGATGAAGTGAACTGAACTAAAAACAATCACCAAAAGTTGTTGGAGGCACCTTAAATCACTCCAGTTAACGTAAATCAACCCAAAATAGACAATGAGATGAGAAAGGCACCTTTCCAACTCAACTTAACTGATTTTTAGGTGAAACAACATCTAGTTAACTAATTTGTGCACTTATGACAAGTAGATCACCCAATACTTTCTCCCTAATTTAAGGAGGAATCCTAGTTAGCCTCCCTGCTTGAAGGAGAAGGTTTAGTTGGCCTCCCTGATTGAATGAGGGCATTGGTGTGCTGATGCTAATGTCAGGAGTGTGTTGGTGTGATAATGGTGATGTCAGTAATTTGAGTCAATTAACTTAGCATAGTGGGAAATTAGGACAAATTGACCAAATAAAGGTGTGTAGGTTGGATAATGACTCCAATAGAAAACTCCTTCATGTCACTACTAAAATAAAAATAGAATCAAAGATTTAGTCCATACTTAGAAACAATTCCATCTACATTCTCTTCCAACCAAACAAAACTTTGGAACCAAATCTAAGCCTTGTTTAAAAAGAGTATTATCTGTTTTTTTTAACTCCTTCTAAATATGCTGATATGTGATCATATCAAAGTATGTGGAAATTTATTTGAAGGCTTATTTCACATTTATATTGGAATCTAGTTTCATCAAAAAAAATTTTCAGTCTTGATAATTTCTGTACCATGGGTTGTGATTATTTCTAACCTGCATTCACTCAAGGGTTCCATAAAAAACTTATGCCAGTACAAGAGACTCAAGGAAGGATTGGCCAGAGAGGAAGACTTAGGTATGAATTTTTTCTGATCTTCAAACTAGAGATCTAAGTATTAGTTATGAAGAAAACCCCATCATTGAATCCAAGAAAAGAAGATGGGGTGACGATGGTAATGTTGACACAGATATGGCTGATAAGGAGCTTAAGGGAGAGGACGGAGATGTGGTGTCCCAAAATCTAGGCTCCAGGAACAAGTTGAAGGTTCCTCTTATTGGAATTTGTGAGATGTCAGACACGATTAAAATTCATGTATTGGGGGGTCCCAGTGGACTCAACGTCATATATACGCTGGAATCCTTCATGCATAGTTTCTAGTTGGAGTCATTGTTATGAGTTCAAGGGGGATGGTCCACAACTTTAACCTGTGGCCACTAGTCGTTGTATAGTGCACAATGGATTATACTTGTCTCTTTGCAATTATATCCCTAACCGGAGCATTCCCGCATGGTGTTGATACCATAGCACGTACTGTATTCAAATTCAATTTAAGAGATGACTAAGGCAATATGGTTGGAGGGATATTTGAAATCATGATAGATCATGGCTCTGTCCTGGTTATACTTGGCACAGTCATGACCATCAACTGGGAGGTGTTAAATGTTCGACCCAAGCTTCATGAACCCTTGCTTTCTCTAGGTGCAAGGGCTACTCAGCAACAGTTCCAAGCACCCACACTAATGACAATGCAACAACCGATGGACGTCCAATCAACCCCTCTTATGGAATTGCAACAACAAATGGACATCTACTCATTCCATCCTATGGCATTGCAGCAACAGACATACATCTAGTTAGGCCCTCCTATGGCATTGGATTAAGAAATGGACATCCTAGACCCTTCTATGGCATTGGAGCAACAGATGGAAATCCAACCAGCCCCTACGATGACAATACAACAATTGATAGACATCATTTATATCAATAACCTTGTGCCATATCTAGATATAGTTTTAGTAAGGACCAACCCTCATGATGGATGCCCTCATGATGGTTCCCTTCAAGCAGGGCCTTCAGTAAGGCCCAACCCTCATGATGTCTCCCTTCATGCAGGGCCAAATATGGTTATAGGTTCAGTAGGTTCTGACCCTCATGATGTATCCCCCTAGGGAGAGCGTTCAATGTTCTAAATTAGATAGCTTTGTTGCACTTGTTAGGGTTTTCATACAATTCCTAGCAAATATATTTGCATGATTGGTTCTATTGTAGTAACAACTATTTTTAGTAGGGAAATGTTGTTAGTGTTTTGATGATATGAAGTTTTGCAATGAGACTGAATAGTTATACAACCCTCATGATATCTCCCCTCACTCCTAGCACTCATGGTTCTAAATTAGCTAGCTTTGTTGTATTTGTGAAGGTTTCCATCCAATTCGTAGGTAATACATTTGCATGACTAGTTCCACTGTAGTAAGAACTATTTTCAGTAGGGAAATGTGGCTAGCATTTTGATGATATGAATTTTTACAATGAGATGGAATAGACTTAACTTGAAATTTGTTGTTTATGAATGATGGTTTTTTTTGTTTTTGGAGTATTTTGTTATTTATAAATGATGGATTTTGGTTTTTGGAGTTCTATATGAAAGTCATTATTATAATCCAATGAAATTTTGTTCATTTGTTTCTTATAAAGGATGGGGTATTTCGGTTAACTATGAATCAACACTATATTGTGTTTGAAGTTTTGTTTACTAGTACTAGACTTTGGTTGAAAATAAAAAATTGTTTACTATGAATTATTAAGTTTTTTTATTTTTACAATATCATGTTATATTATGTAATGAATAATTACTAAATTTTGTCAAAATCTTGCTCACTATGAATGAATAATAGATTTTGCCGCAAAATTGTTCATTATGAATGAGAGAGGCTTTTTGTTCTTACGATCTCAAGAAAACATGAAAAATGATTGAAATTAAAATTGTTATTATTTAATATAAATTTCCAATTTATCATTTTATAGTTTTTTAAACCATTAATACCATATTTACACCATAAATGAGGCTTTTGGTTCTTACAAGTTACCATTTCATGTTGCAAGAAGTGAATGAGTATTAAATTTTGTTTGACTATGAATGAGCATTAAAATTTGCTTAAAAGTTATTGGCCATGAATGGGAGGAATTTTCAGTTCTTACAAGCTCATATTTTATGATACGAATGCTACTTAAATTATAAAATATCACATAGAAATAAAAATAAAAATATGATAAATGATTGAAATTAAAATTGTTGTTATTTAATTAAAATTTTAAACCTATCACTTTATTGTTTCTTAATCTTTTAACTATTTATATAAGATTTCAAATTTTAAGTATTGATAACTTATTAATCACAAAATAAATTAATGATTTATCCTCAAATTTATTAATATTCATACCGATACGAACTTTAATGAAGAGTGTCATATTATATTAAAATAACTAATATTTTCAAATTTTATATGAAAAAACCTAAATATAAATGTTTAAGAAGGTTGTCCTTGTTAGCTTGAAGCTTCCACAAACTTTCTTATTGATGAAGAGATAACCTCCTAAATATTCAAAGGAAACAAGAAACAAGTAGAAACTAGAAGATAATTTAATAGATATAAGCAATTAACCAAGGAGAGATGCTGTAAATGAGATTAAACATCATTTATGAGAATGGAAGACATTAATGTATTAATATTAAAGAGGAAATAATTACAACCATATATATCATTATTGTTGAAGATTCATTCGAACACAGCCTTTCCTCAATATGAAAACTATCAAAGACCATATCTCTGGCCTAATTTCTCTAGCATTTGGTTGCTCTCCTTCTTTCTCTCTATACCATGAGGGGAAGATTCAATTTATAGGACAAAAGAGATGAGGAAGGGAGGAAAGGATTACAGGATAAGGATGAGGTGGGATCATACTAAGTTGGGAGGTGAGTGAGATGCACTCTAAATGGAAGGGATAAACCTCCACAAGGGTGTCCTTCAAGAGATTTCTTGAAACTTTTTTTTTTCCTTCGTACATGCATCGACACACCTTCTAGTGATGAAAAGTGTGACAATAAGGGGTGAACACATCCTGTTAGAGAGAAAAGCGCGCCACCATTTCAAAATAAGGTTTTTTCAAAGGGAAAAAACCTCAGAATTCATCTTCCAAAGGGTTTTGTCTAAGCACCTCAGGGATGAAGGAAGGGAAAAGGTGCAAGGTTCGTGATGACAACGAGGACAAAAAATATGTGTAATAGATTTTCCCCAAAATTATGAAGCTAGAGTAATGGGATATGTGAAATAATTTGATGGATAAAGGATAAAGGACCAAGGAAAGGAACCATGGGTTGGAAACCTGTTAACAACAAACAAGGAATTTCTTATAGTACAATAATTTATCATCCTAATGACTCACAACATGGTTTTCGACCAATACATTGCAGATCCATGAAAGTAATGAAACAAGATATAGCCAAAATAGATGAGGAAGGGAGGAGAGGATTACGAGAGAAGGATGAAGTGGGATCATACCAAGCTGGGAGACGAGTGAGATACACCCGAAGTGGAAGGGATAAACTTAAACAAGGGTCTCCTTCAAGAGAGTTCTTAAAACTTCTCTTTTTTCCCTTCGTACAAGAAACAATGCACCTTATACATAATCTAAGTGTGTCGGTGACACACCCTATAGAGATGAAAAGTGTGTCAATAAGAGGTGATGCACCTTGTTAGAGAGAAAAGGGCATCACCCTCTCAAAACATGGTTTTTCCAAACAAAAAAACCTCAGAACTCATCTTCCAAAGAGTTTTAACGAAGCACTTCAGGGATCAAGGCAAGGAAAAGGTGTACAAGGTTCGTGATCATGGTGAGGAAAAGAATTATTTGTAACAAATTTCCTCCCAAAGTATGAAGCTAGAGTAACAAGGTAGGTGAAATGCTTTGATGGATAAAGGATAAAGGATTGAGGAAAGGAACCATCAATTGGAAACCTGTCAACAACAAATAAGGACTCTGTTGCAGTACAAAATGACTCAGAAAATGGATTCCAACCAATACACTAAAGATCCATGAAATTATTGAAACAAGATACAGACACTGACATACAATGTGGATTCGTACCTAAAATAAATGTGGAAAAGTCATGGATACCGAAATACAAAGTAGATCCATGACAAAATAATAACAAATCCATGACCAATATAAAGTGGATCAGTGGGATAGTACAATAGGGAAAACAATTTCCATCACAACCTAGGTAAAGTACATGATCCTCAAGGTCTTCAACCTAAATCCAAAAAAATGATACCATTGTATTCATGAAATTCAATGAGTTGAAGTCGAACATGGGAGAAACCACTTGATTAACAAGTGCGAGGGGAATCACCAATGGTGATAATGATCCCCAAGGTATCCTAGTATATTCTGATGAATGTGAATAGATGATCTAGATTCAAACATCCATGGAATCATTTGATCATAGGTTATTGGTGAAAAACTACTTTCAAAAATGAAGAAACCTTCCATCGAGGCATGCAAGTTCTAAGGTACTAACTAGTATCTAAGTCTAATTCTTGTATGATATGTAGATGCCAACATGAATAGACTCATTGAAGGAAAGCCATGATGTATCCCACATGATCAACATGAAACCAACATTTGCAAGTGATGTAAGATGGTAGATCAAATGAATGTGAACTACCCCAAAGGTGTAATGGTGAACAACAGAGATTATTACAGGGATGAACGACACAATAGAAGGATTTATGAATACAAAGGTTGATTCTAACTAAATACTTCCCTTAAACATATAACAACACGACAAGTGAATTTGTAGAATTGACTTAATGAGGCAGAGACCAAGACATAATACAAGAAATGAGGTATTCTTTGGATGACTCAAAGGAGTAAGATGACTCATGGAATTGGTATGAATCAAGGACAAGATGATTACCCAACTGTTTGAATAATATATAGAAAGGTGCTATGTTCATGGGTGGCTGTGAGTTACCATTAATACAGATTAAATATATCTTCCCATTCCCTTAATTTCTCCATCATGATGGATGAGTGCCTCTTTTCTTTTTAACAAGATAGAAGAGGGTATCAATTGCTCGATGTAGCTCATCATAGACGAGTCCAATCTTACAAGTTTTATGAACCTAAGAAAGGAGGGGTTTAGTTTCAAAAGATTCCTTCAATGTTTAATTTTACGAGTCCAAAGAAAGAAAATTCGGTGTCATTTCATGTTTAAAGTTACGAAAAGTCTAAAGAAGACTCTAAGCTAGACTTTTTCGTTAAGTTAGTCCCCAAGGTATGAAAAAGTATAAAATAATACCTAGGATAACTCTTCTAGTCATGATGAATTATAGTATTATTTTTTCAAAATTAGTATAAAGGTTAAGAAAATGGGTAAACTATCACCAGATAAATGACCTTTCAAATAATTTTACAAGCATGAAAGAAACAAGTTCACTTGGCGATCTTTTCCTATTTAGAGAGTCTGAAAAGAGATTAAAGACAACTCGAGGGGGTTCATTTTTTGTAAATGTTTTGCGAGCTCAAAAAAGTGATAAAAGTATACTTGACACCTTTTTAGTTGTTTTTTTAATGACCAAAACCATGGTATCAAAACAACTCAAAATATTTTTCATTTTTGAACCAGAGCACGAAAAGGTAAAAAGTCAACTCAAAACATATTTTTCATGTTTAACCATAGCACAAAAAGGTGAAATGTTAGTTCAATACCATCTTACTATTTTTAACGAGCTCAAAGATCAGTTGGAAAAATGCTCAAGGTATCCGTTTCATTTTTTAACGAGCTTGCAAAGAACTATGCTCAAAATGTTGTTTCATGGTTTCACGAGCTTGAAACTAAAAAGAAAGTATGCTCAAAATGAGCCCCATTGATGGGTATTTTCCCATAATTATGTCCAATGGTTGGTAATTTCCCCTAGTATAACTATAAATTGGATTAACTCCAACAAAATGTAAAAAGGTTGGAGACATTCCCCCCAAACTTCATTTCGTCTTCCTACTATTTTCTTCATCCAACTAAATTCTTGTTATTACTAGGAAAATCTTCACCATAGACAAAGGAAGAAATAGGATCAAGTGATACAGGAAGATGAAATGAAGGTTCACATATTGAGTATGGTAAAATATTTGACTCAATGGAAGAATCCATTTCATTTTTTGATGAGCTTGAAACAAAAAGGGAACACTTCTCATAACGACCTGTTTCATTTTTTAACGAGCTTGACACGGAGAGGGAACTATGCTCATAGTGACCTGTTTCATTTTCACACAAGATTGAAACATAAAATAACTATGCTTGAGGTAACCTATTTCATTTTTTTTAATAAGATTGAAAGGGAATGAAACTATGTTAAGGATCAGTTTATTTTTTAACAAGATTGAAACCCAAAATAAACTATGCTCAAGGTAACTTTTATTTTTTAATGAGATTGAAACCATAAATAAACTATGCTCAAGGACGGTTCCTACACAACATGATGTCCATAGGTCTGTAATTTACTTATATAAGAATCTAGGGGCTTAACTCTAGTACCATATTGAGAGACTAGATACATGCCCACGAAGCTTCCCAATGATGGGAAGAAGCTATGGTTTAACTAGAAGACATGGATGCCAAAAAGGGAGGAACCACTAGAACATGTAGGACATTTACAAAATTATGGTGACTAGCAATCATACGATAATTAGGTGTAACAAAGGAAATTTGATCAATTGTTACAATATTCCCATCATGGGGTGAATGCATCACTCTAAAGAGTGTGGACACCACAAATTTCATGGCATAAACATAATCTCATCCAAGGAGAAATTTAAAATCTAAGGGACCTTGTACTACCACAACAACAATGCAGAAAAATTTCTCTCCTAAGGTGATAGGTAACTGAGGAAGGACCCTAAAGGTGCAATAGGTCTTATATTGAAATCCAGTATCTGATCGATGGGTGGCACAATATGAGGAGAATCTATATATGTCCAAGTAGTTGACGATAGAATATTAACAGAAGCCCCCTCATCAACAATGTTGTGATGTATGTTCCTAGAGGTAAATCACACATATATATGGAAAGGAACACTTGAATGAAGATGATATTTTGTTAAATTACTCCCATCAAAGGAAATAACCTCAGTACTTGGAGAGAATTTTGTTAAAATAGACAAAATTTCCCCTTTCCTAGAACAATCCAAACCAAGTATGAAACTTCAATAGTTTTCATTTCACTCTCAACTGGAAGAGAGGGATGAGACGAAGATTGCGTCAAATTGAATATGCTGGTATTAAAACTCTCCATTGGAAGAGTGGGATTGGGTGGAAATGACATTGAATTGGCCACTTTAACTCCACTCTTCAAAGGAAGAGAGGGATGAGCTACATGTTCTTTACTCTCTGAAAAAAGAGTGGGATCGATCGAGGATGGAACTAGATCGACCACTTGATTAACCAATGGAAGGTCAAGGGACAACTTACAGTAACTTGTTGGAATCCATTGCTAAGGAATAATAATATCTTCTAAAAAATTTGAAGCGTCATCCATGGGATGAAAAAATAATTAAGGTGCATGTCCTTATATAACAAGTAAGAATTTCTAACTTTACCTTTTCGACTCTTAACAATAGAGTCATTGGTTGATAGGGTATGATCAACATGATGACCAAAGGATGACAACATGTGTTGTTGAGAGGCCTTAGACCACACTTCTAAAGCTTGGGACAAAGCATGATGATCCTTAAGAAGGTGACCACCCTTGCAAATATTGCAAGGGAACTTAGGATTACGAGGTGTTTTTATGGGTAGATCAATCCTCTCAACACTGTGAGGAGTCACTTGGTTGATATTTTATTTATTTTTTGTTTTTCTTCTTCTTAATATTCCTTTTCTTCTTCTTCTTATCCACCTGATTACTAGCATCATAAATTTTGACATGCCAATAAGAACAAAGGGAAGAAGAAACATCTGGAGAAGAAGGTGAAAGATGAACATGATGTTGATTCTCTTGTGATGGAGATTTAGGATATGAAATGATCGGTGCACTTGGGATAACCGAACTAGATAATAAGATTCATGGTTGGTAGTCCCATAAGACTTGTTAATTTCTATACTCTCAAAGAAGTTCTAAATACCACACAAATCAAATGTTACTCAAACTAAAGGCAACAAGCAAACATGTGGCAGGTGGGATATATAGGATGGATCCTCACGGGAGTGTCAATTCATTGCAGTTTGTGATATACTATAGGGTACAACACTAATATAAAACAAGGAGGATGTGGACCATACCCGTTCCTGTATACCTAACTACCTAGAAAATACGTGCATAATATCTCCCCGAGTGTTGTTCTCAGTGTATTGCTTCGACTAGATGACCAAAATGTTACTTAGTTGGTCTCAGGATCCTATGGTGTCTCTCGGTTTACACAAGGTATGTGAGAGATAAAATCCGTAGTAGTGTTGTCTAATGCACAACCGTTCAAAAGGTGCCTTCCTATATACCATCAAGTACGTAAAAGAACCTTTCTATATACCATAAAAGTACATGAAATGTCGTTTGATTTATTGATTGGTATGTGGAAGAACCTCACAATCCTTGTGATGTAGTGCAGGAAAATAACAAAAACTCCTACGTTTTAAGATGCCAGAACATGTCTCTAAACTAACACACAACCTTGCTAATATTTTTATCCTATCTGGTGCTTGATTTGTCTTTTGTGGTTAAGTAGACAAGATGAGGTGAAGACTCAACTCATAAACCATGAAATGATGATGTGTAAGTTTTTCCTTTTTCTTTCAATAAATTCCCTATTTAAAGAGACAATAAGAGGTTATTTTTCCAAAATGCAGAAATTGAATAACATACAACCAAACTGTTGATGTATTTCTAACTTCGGAATGTATTCAATTGTATATTTTTTATATTTCATTTCATTGGTCCCCAATGTTCCTATCGGGAGAATCATTAATGTAATCAAGTCATGTAAAGTCATAGAGGTTAACCCTCCTAGTTGATCGAAGGGAAAATTCCCCACAATTTCAGGGCACTAGGGTTGTTAGACTCTCCTAGAGAAGTCAGCCCTAGTAAATGATTGTCAACTCAAAAATTATTATAAATAGAGAGTGAGCCTCTCTATTTGATACACACACCCACCCAAATATAGTGCATAGGTGAAAGTAGAGGATCTCACACAAGTGAGAGAGGGAGAACAACTGTTGGAGATCATCTTTATGTATTTGGGTTTTATTGTTGCCATTGGTGCTCATTCTATCTTTGAGGAATTTGTGGGGTTTTCTCCTTTATGGTTTCCCCAAGGAAAATATTGTGTCTATTTTCTCTTGTGATTGATTGCTATGCATGTTATTCTCTCAGATAAGATCCTAAGATAATACTGTCTAATTGATAAAAATATAACATGTTATTAGAGCTAACCTGAGAAGAAGACACTATGTAGCTGCAGAAGCTAGGGATTATTACTTTTTGGGTCTCTCTCCACAATCCATCATCAAAAGGAGGCTATGATGACTCTCCATTGAAGGGTGCATCTTTTTGTCGAATCAGAATCTGAACTAAGCATTTTCAGTTTTTGACCTATCACTACTGCGAAAAATTAGGGCTTTTCACAGAAGAGGAATTATTGAGTGATCCTAGCATAGTATTTCTCTCCTCATCGAAATCGAAGTTTAGAGACCAAGATCAAAGTTTTTGGTTGGGTAGAACTCCGGCAGTGTCAAAACCTAATTTTCCCCTGAACCAAAAAACCGACACTGTGGAAGATCAGCTCCAGATCCAGTTTCAGCTTCTCAAACTGGTAAGATCTAAATCTTTTGTATTTCCATTTGAGGTTCTCAGTTAAGATGTCTCATCACACCAATCTTGATGAAAATATTGGAGGAGCTTATAAGTTCCAATCATAGAAGTGTAGGATCTCAATATTTCTTGAAGAAAATGAATTGGAATCCTACATCAGTGGAGAGGTTCCAGTTACAGAGGGAGATGAGTATAAGGCCTTACACAAGAAGAAATTGGTCAAGGCCTTACACCTAAAGATATGGTTGATGCATTGACCAAGCTATTTGAAGGGAAAAACATAAATCAGAAGATGACCTTGAGAAATCAATTAAAGAATGTGAAGATCCAGAATGAAGAGACCATACAGTCATAATTTACAAAGGTCTCCCAGATCAAAGAACAACTTGAAGCAATAGATGAAGAAGTAGAGAATGTATAAATTATGATGACCACCTTGAATGGTCTCCCTAGGTCATGGGACTCCTTCAATCAAAGGATTTGTTCTAGAAGAAAGCTAATCAGCTTCAGTAGGATGTGGGAGGAATGCTCAGAAGAAGAAGCTCGAATAGTAGCTCAAGAAGAAAAGATGGGAAATGAAGATCAAGGTCTCACAATACACATCAAGAAAACTAGAAGGGACCATCGTCATCCCATAGGTAAGCATTCACACCAAAATAAGCCTAGAAGAGATCTATCTAGTATCAGATGCTACACATGTGATGAGAAAGGACACATCTCTAGATACTATCCCAGAAACAAAGGTGGTTCTCAAAATAAGAATAACTACAAAAGAAGACATCATGCTCACACTGCAGAAGATGATGAACCTCCAAGAAAGAAAGGAAAAGAAGAAGACTCTTCTAGTGATGAAGAATATGTTTTGATTTCTGCTCTCATGGGAACTGTCACACATGGAAGAAATGATTGGCTCATAGAAAGTGGTGCTTCCAAACATATGATGGGATTCAAAGAATCCTTTGTGAAACTATCTGAACATAAGTCACCCCACAAAGTGAAACTTGGGGATGACTACCAGTATCCCATAAAAGGTAGTGGTGAATCCTCCTATAAGCTATACTCTAGAAATTCTAGGAAGATGAAGCATGTATTGTTTGTACCAGGACTAAAGAAGAACCTTCTCTCCATATTTGCATTAGATGCAAAAGGCATGAGGATTTCATTTGTAGATGGCCAAGTCATTATGTGGCCAAAGGGAAAGACTATAGATGATGTAGTTGTGATTGGAGAGCAAGAGGGAGGATTATACAAATTAAAAGACCAACCAAAACAAGATTTGGTCCATAACTCAGTAAAGCCAAATGAAGTTTGGCACAAAAAGCTTTCATATGTGCACTATAGGGCACTACCACTTGCAAGAAAATCTATTGAAGGTCTTCCAGAAATACATGCAAACCATGAAGGTGTTTGCAAAGGATGTGCAAAAAGAAAGAACACAAATAATAGATTTCCAGGTAGTGAGAGCAAGGGAAAAGGAATATTGGAAATCATCCACTACAATGTATGCGGTCCGATGTCATCCAGTTCATTGAGTGGGTATGTATACTATGTTTCTTTCATTGAATATTTTTCTAGGAAGACATGGATATACTTCTTGAAAACAAAGATGAAGTATTCAGTAAGTTCAAAGAATTCAAATCCTTGATTAAGAACCACAGGAAAATAAAATTAAGACCTTTTGATCAGACAATGGCGAAGAATTCACATCAAATGAATTCAAATAATTATGCATAGATTCAGGTATTAAGAGGGAGTTTATCAATCCATATAATCCACAATGGAATGGGGTTACAGAAAGGAAGAATAGAATGATCATGGAAGCTGCAAGGGAAATGCTTCATGATCAAGATTTTCCTATGCATCTATGGGAAGAAGCTGCTAGGACAGCTGTGTATGTACAAAACCATACTCCACACAGATTACTAAAGAACAAGACACCTAAAGAAGTCTTTTCTGGAAAGAAACATGAAGTCATCCATCTCATAATATTTGGTTGTTCAGTGTACATACAAATTCCAAAAGAGAATAGGACAAAGTTAGATCCTTCAAAAAAGAAGGGTATATTTTTGGGATATAGAGAAAGATCGAAGGATTATAGAATATACTTCCTAGGATTCAAGAAGATCGACATCAAGAGAGATGTAACATTTGACGGAGACTTAGATTACAATAAATCCAAAAAGAGACCTGTTAAAGACCCTGAAGAAACATAAGTACCCAGGATTCAAGATACAACTATGAACGATGCAACTCAAGAAGAAGATCGAGAAATAGAAGAACCCCAGGAACCTGTAGATCCACCCAAAGAAAAAAATCCTCACAAGAGGAAACCTACATGGGTACGAGAGGCTATCCAAGGTGTAGAAAGATATGGGGCTCCAGAAGAAATGCACAAAGAGAGGAAAAGAACCACGAGGACTTCACTTAGTGAACATCTCACATAGCACGTGCAATCATGGGATATTGAAGAATACCCTTAATTTCTAGAGATATTGACCCAAACTCTTTTCGTTGAAACCCCCTACCAATACTTAAAACCTCCTCCCCACCCCTTTTTATACCTCAATCCTTATAAACCACCCTACCCACCCCCACCTTAAACCCCTCATCCCCCACAATACCTGCAATATATTGGTTCAATTTTTAATAATTTTAAAACCCCCAATATGACCTAACGTGATAGGATATTGGTCAACAAGTGAAGCCCCCGTGAAAAGAACTAGGTCCTAGTTTGGTTATGTAGCCCTATTATGTGACATCATTGATAAAGAACCGTCCAACTATGAAAAAGCAGCAGAGAAGAAAGAATGGAAGGATGCTATGATCAAGGAGTACCAGTCGATCATGAAGAATGATGTCTAGGATGTTGTACCAATATCAAAGGGGAAGTATGTTGTGACTTCAAAGTGGATCTACAAGATCAAGCATGCTGCAGATGGCAACATAGAGAAATATAAAGCAGTATTTGTGGTTCGTGGCTTCCCCCAGAAAGAAGGGATAGATTACTTTTGCACCTGTAGCCAGATACACTTCCATTATATTAGTACTTGCTCTGGCTGTAATAATGAAATGGAAGATACACCACATGGATGTCAAGACTTCTTTCTTGAATGGTGTAGTGGAAGAGGAAGTGTATGTGGAGCAACCACTTGGTTTTGAGACACATGATAGAGAGACTCATGTGTGTAAATTAAAGAAATCCCTGTACGGTTTGAAAGAGGAACCCAGGACATGGTATGATAGGATTGACAAATTCCTAATTAGTTTGGGCTTTACCAAGAGTAAAGTGGATTCCAACCTTTACTACAAGGTTGAAGAAGAAAACCTAGTGATACTCCTACTGTATGTAGATGACCTGTTTGTAACAGGTGAGGACGGGTTTATTGTTGACACGAAGAGGAAGCTTGCTGCCAAGTTTGAGATGAAAGACTTGGGTATGATGCACTACCTTCTCGAAATGGAGGTGTGGCAGAGTGCAGATGGAATCTCCCTGGGACAATGGAAGTATGCAGTAGAGATCCTGAAGAGGTTCGAGATGATGGACTTCAAGGCCATGACTACACCTATGGCATCGAACTTGAAGCTATTGAGTGATGCTTCATCAGAGTCGGTTGATGCTACAATGTATCGTTGGATGATTGGGTCCTTGATGTACCTGACGAATACAAGACCACATATTTACTTTGCTATGAACACATTGAGCTAGTTCCTGACGGATCCGAGACATGTTCACTTGAATTACTGCAAAGAATATTCTGAGGCACCTGAAGGGTACAATTGATCATGGGCTCAAGTATGAGGTGAATCAGAAGATTAACCTGGAAGGTTATGTGGATTTGGATTTGTTAGGATTATTAATCCTCCCTTTTCCAATTTGGTCATATGTCTAAATCAGGAGTCATGTCTAAATTGGGAGTCCATCTAGTCTATTTTTAGTCACTAGCACCATTGGGTCCACTTGGCATAATTGGGGCACAGGTTCCAGTTACTAAAGTGTGGGGAACACTAATTGAGGTCTACTACCACTAATTGCACTTGCATGCATCAGTTTAGGAGCCTCCTATATCAAGCCCTACAATTTAGGAGCCACTGGGAGAGCCGACACCAACCTTTAGCAGTTGAGTTCAGTTAGTGACTAGTCAAGCTGATTTAGGAGTCAGTTACATTCAGTTCTAGTCCTCTACATTCAGTTAGCGCTAGGTTTGCATGGCTGCATGTAGGAGAGGCACATTTCTCACCTACCACAGTCAGTTAGGTTCATTCAACACTGAAGTAGACACTTTAGTTGTGTTTTAGAACTCCATTGAACTCCAGTAATGGTTTAGACAAGGCCAGTTAACTATTGAGTCCTCCGAGAGTGATTTAGACAAGGTATTAGTTACCTACATTCAAGTAGACTCTAATCAATTTGAATTTCCTCATGTGGATTCAAATTGCATGTGTCTATTTAATCCATTTTACTTCATTGTAATTATTATCTAATTACTTTTTGATTAATGTAAGCATTCACAATTGCAAGCCATTTTTTCACTGTTTCATTCTTCAATTGCTGAGTAAATTGTGTGATCTATCTTGTGAGTTGTGTGTTTGTCCACATATCTATGTGCTCAATTTAGTAGGATTGGGAAGGTAGTTCCATTGATAGGAAGAGCAATTCGGGGTATTGTTTCAGTATGGGATCAAGTGTGATCTCTTGGTTTAGCAGGAAGCAGTCCTATGTGGCACTGAGTACACCTAAAGCAGAGTATGTCACAGCTTGTTCGGATAGTTGTGAGACAGTGTGGCTAAGGAAGCTACTATCTGATCTATTTGATATCCAGTTTGATGCTACTTGTATATATTGTGACAACTAGAGTTCTGTGAAGTTGTCAGAGAACCCAATGTTCCATGACAAGTTGAAGTATATCGAAAACAAATATCACTACATTAAGGATATGGTGCAGAGAGGAGCAGTGAAGCTCCAGTATGTTGCGATGGACGAACAGATAGCTGATGTGTTGACCAAGCCATTAACCAGAGTGAAGTTTGAGTACTTCAGGGAGAATCTTGGTGTTCTCTAGATCAATATTCCTTCCAAGGGGAAGTGATGAGTCCGTGAGCCTTTCTATCATGGTGGTGGGATTGGTTCCTCCCATGGTTAGATGTAAGTGATGTTCCCTTCTAACATGGTGGTAGGATTGGTTCCTCCTGTGGTTAGATATAAGTGTTGTTCCCTTCTGACATGGTGGTAGGATTGGTTCCTCCCATGGTCATATGTAAGTGTTGTGCCCTTCTAACATGGTGGCAGGATTGGTTCCTCCCATGGTCAAATGTAAGTGATGAGCCTTTGTTATAGCTGATTTTACCACTCCAGGTGAATCAAACTTGTATGGCCTTTCCCATGTCCCTCTGCAGACTCCTTAGACCCCTTGGACCATTTTTTGTCCTTTGATGTTTCCTAGACCATCCCTAAAAACATGTGAAAAATGATATACGTGACTTTTAAACACTTAATCGCGTGTATACACGGGTTTGACCCTTAAAACCGTATACATCGAGATGTGTGCATAATCCAAATACTTTTGGAGTTTTCCTTGACATTTTCTGACTCACTTGATTCCTGGCCTTCCCTATGCCTTGAGATTGCTCGGATTCGACCTTTCATTACCCCTTTGAAAAGCTATATAAGGAACTCTATGGTACATTGAAGGCATATGAGAGAATTGGGAGCAAAGAAACTATAGCCCATTGTTGTTGGAACTTATGCTTGAGTCTGCATCCCTTTGTCCCTTGGAGCACTTTTGTGTTCTTCCCAAGCTTGCCTTTTGCTTGTGAGCTTGCTATCGAGAGATGGAGGATTGAGGTGTTGGAGGCCCAAGTGGGGGATTGAGTTTCTTTGATTCACATACGTGCCGACAGAGGTTGTATCCATTGTAATCTTCGTTTTTATATTAATAGAAATATCTTTTCTTGTCCAATAATATATGTTTGAATGAATATTTTATCCATGTATTTTTTCAAATGCTTATACATTGTTGATTATGTATGCTAGAATAGATATAACACCAATATATATAGTATGCTTTTATTGTTTACTTGTTGTTGAGGAAGTAATCTATCAATTAAAGCTGAAGTTGGAAAGCTCAACAGGGATCTACTTCAACCGTCTGAAATAAGGTACGAGGTCTCATCCTTTAGTGTTAGATATTTTATTTCTATTGCATATTGGAAAGGATTGATTTATGGAGTCAAGCTGTCTGTTGTGGTACCCCAAGCCATAGGAATTTATCTCTGTAATAGAATTGGTAACTCTACTGGGGAATTCCTAGTAGTTGTCCTTTGGGGGTTTTCTATCGGCATTCAATGACTTTGAATTGCTCTTTCTCTCTTGTTTTTTTGTTGGGTCTGGGGGCATGTTTTCCTGGTAGTGTCTGATTGGTGTGAAGTTTGTATCAACTTGTCTGTTTGCCTTGTTTTTATGCACCTTTCTTCATGTACGCGAGTTTTTAACTCACGGTCATGTATACACGCGGGTTTCTCTGCGATTTCTGCGTATACACATGGGTTTACTATGAACAGTCGCGTATGACATTAGTTTTCCCTTTTAGTGGAAGTTAAATGGTTGCTGGGTGAGTTGTGATGATTGCTGAGTCTCCTTTGACACTGCCAGAGTCTATATACACCTCTGTTTCTAACCAGACAGATTTTTTAGGGTAAATTTTTTTTTAAGAAGGTTCTTGTCATGGGATTTTCGATTTTTTGTTTGGGATTAGTGCATTAGACTTCTTTTACCTTAGTGCTTTGCTTGAATACTGCTTGAGTGTGCTTGCAGAGCCTAGGGGTTGTAGAATCATTCTTTTGCTTTTTGTATCTCATTTTATTTCAAAAATCCAAAAATATTTGCTTATCATCATGCATTGCATTTTGCATTTTGCATAGTACTTGCACTAGATTTGCTTTGGATTATTAGTTAGGATTTCATATAGGAAAGCTTGCATTTATTATTTGAAGAAACATTATGCATTTCACGTAGTACCATACCCTGTTTTCATGGACATAATGCATTTGCATTGATTGTTAGGTGTGCATTTTACTTCATGTTGTGTCATAACACCATTAGTTGCACGGCCATATCTCTCTTTTGAGTAATAAAGACAATTAAAATCAATGCCTAATTAAAATTAATTACACTCTTTTCTTTTCTAGGGTGCACCAACAAGATTAGGTTTTAGAGTCTTGGAATAGTTCATTGTAAGTAAATTCTCCAAGACCACTAAACAACAACATGTATGTGTCTGTCCAGGTGAGTGTGTGAAATCCTCGATATAACCAGTGTTTCTCAGGATCCTCCTCTCAAAAGGGAGTTAAGCACGAGGCAGTGTGAGTGGTTATTGATTGGGATGACCCCTAGTCATAATTGATTAGCACCGAAGATATTTCCAGGATTGTATTCGTATCTGGGGGCTCTTTCGAGAGTTTCGAGCTTTGCTACCCTACCATATGGTCAATCCTGACTACGACTGTCCTCCTGAGCATTGATTATATTGAGGTGACCTTAGTGGCCTTACCTAGGATATCGAGGGGGTACTTTGCAGGGGTTATTCTGTGGGTGTCCCGGACAGGTTGGGGTCAGACAGCACAGTCGCTTTACACGTTGAAGTTGAGGGCCACAATAATTGGTTACATGCCTCTGCTTGTTGTGTATGAGAGTCTCAAGCCTCTCCTGGGTGACACATACCTGCTTCATTCGGGATCTCACTTATCCTACCCTTGATTTCTTGCATTTGGCTTTAGATTTTATTGGTGATTTCTCTGTGCACGATAGCTTGCCTAGGGTTTGCGTAGATAGAGAGTCTTTTATATTTTTTTTGAGTCATTGTGGATTCGGGTGCGGTTCCTCGCCCTTCTCATCATTTAGCAGGACTTCCGCCTTTTACATATCCTCCTCCATTTGGAGAGAGAAATAGACATTCCAGGAGGACTACTTCGCACATTGATTCACACACCATGGGAGACCAAACAGAAGGTATTCCCGAACCACCTTCTCCCATTCAGGTGGAATACCTATGATCCTTCACCTGACTTGATTGAGTTCAGTCCTGTGATTTCTGAGATAGGAACCTTTCATGATAGACCTACTCACTCTAGGGTTGATTCCCCACTGACGCATCGCCGGTATGGAATGTCGGAGGATGACGAGACTCATTTTGAACCTGTGAGCACTAGTTATGGTAGTTATGGTATGTCTGGTTTTCCTACACATGATTTGGCATTTCATGTCAAATTTGAGTTCAAACCTAACACTATTCCTGGGGGCACTCTCATTCCTTACCATGCGGAGAGGTTTGGGAGCACTAGTCACATTGCACCTTCCATCCCGGTGGTGGAAGTTACATCACATATTCCTCCTAGGTCTAGGGTTAGTGATCCTATTAGGATACCAGATCCGAGACGAGTGACTATAGGGAATAGTACATACTTAATTACACAGATCCTTGTGTCCTCTATCCCTAGTTCTTTAAATGTTCACCCTCCACCTCATTCACGTGGTCCTTCGGGCCGAAACGTTGCTATGAGTTATGTCCGTACTGCGGTTACTAGACTGGTTGTGTCTCAGCTTCATGTGCCACCCGTTGTTTTGGGAGTTCATGCTCATACTTATAGAGGTCACATTCCTACTTCCGGGATGTATATCCCTACTTCCGGAGTGTATGTTCCTACTTATGGAGTGTCTCATGGGACATCTCATGCGATGACTTATAAGCCCTATTACGCGACATAGTATGGACAAGGTTCTTCACCTTATGGGGGCAGGTATCAACAACCTTCTTACTCTCCAAATTATGGCTTCGTGGCTCCTAATAGTCAAGGTCCACCACACTATGGTGCTTCCATGCCACCCTATACGGGTCAAATGGGAGGAGGGCACTATGGCCAAGGCCATGGTGGTAATTAAACCTATATGAATCAGAATTATTAGGGTGCGGTCCATTGACCTCATCATCCTAGGCTCCCTTTCCTCACGACGCTGAATCATCCTGACTTGTCGATATTGATGGACGATCCTGTAGCTCATGACTCGGCTTGGCCAGCTATCCCTACTAAGCTTCCCTCAGACATACCTAAGTTTGAGGGAAAACCGAGAGAGGATCCGAGCGAACATGTTACTACCTTTCACCTATGGTGCTCTTTGAATTCCTTACACCAAGAATCCATCTATTTAAGGCTGTTTCAATGCACCCTTATAGGGCCTGCCATGAAATGGTATATAAAGCTACCTAGGGGAGCATTCACTTTTTTCGATGACCTAGCGATGACGTTTCTTAACTACTTCTAGCTACCAGTGTGTTATGACATTGGTACTGAACTCTTGTTGACATTTCAGCAAGATAAAGCCACGCATATCTCAGATCATATCCAATATTGGTGTAGACGAAAGAGGTTAATTAAAGCCTTTATACTGCCAAAATTTCTCCTCGAATGATTCCTTAAGTCGTTATTGCCATATATAGCGAATGATGTTTCTACATCTAGAGTGCAGAATGAGGAACAAACAATTTTTAGGGCACAGGAACTGGACTTGATTTATGCTCAGTCCAGTTTGTTATATGAGATTATTCCCAATGCTCCATGTTCTAGTTTCGATCCCAAAGTTAAACCTGGACCACATGTCAATGGCATTGTTGGTTGTGCAAGTACTAAACCTGTGGATTCGGTTGCAAAACAATTTATTCAATTGTCAATCAACCAATATGCTTTGGGACAAGCCTTCGCTTCATCTCAACCCGCCTAAACGGTGAGTGTACTTTCAGTGCAATCGTCGGACCAGAAGGGTAACCAGCAGCCCAGATGGAATAGAAATAAGGGTAATAAAAATCGTAAGGGTGGGAATAAGAGTGAGAATGTTAATAATAATGACAAGAACACTCGTAATTCTGGGGGGGACAAGCAAGCTAAACATAAGGTTAAATTACCTTGCAACTTGTGTAAGGATGATCACCTCACTTACTTGTGCCCTCATATTGATGAAGCCTCGATATTCTTGGCACAGGGCCCAGCTGTGCTAACTAACCCTTTACCTCACAATCAAAATATGAACTTGAGGACCCATGACCAGTCTGGTGGTGATCAAGATCCGTTAAAGGGTAGTGGTCATGGTTGCATTAACATGGTCTGTGCTGCGAAAGTTGTGACCCATGCGAAGGACTATGGTTCGTCACAACCCAGCCCAGGTAAGGAACCTGATTAACTAGGGTCTCCTTTGCGTATTGAGAAACCTGTGGATAAACCTAAAGCTACACCTCGCATTTCTAAGGGATTCCTTAAGTGTTCAGGGCACAATCCTAATTCCCGACCCACCTAGAATTATTCAGTTGTCGAGGATTTGCGCCACACTACTTGTGCGATGTCTGCCTCAGAAGTGCTTCAGATTTTTCCTTCACAAAGGAAGGCATTGATTTTTTCCCTTGGTGTGAATGATGATGATTCTTCCTTTGTGATTAAATTTGAAACTGCAGGACTTCAGCCTCACTTGGCTTACTATGTGTCTCTTTTGATTCACGTAGAATGTATTAATATGACCGTAAAGCGCACTGTGATTGACGAAGGCGCTACCACTTCTGTGATGTCTTTATCATGTTGGAAGGGTTTAGGTTCCCATGAGCTGTCTAAATCAGCGACCATGTTAACTACATTCGATGGGAGATCGTTTAGGCCGCATAGCAAGCTTCCTTCCCTTAAGGTCCATTTGGGAGGGAAGACCATTGCGATAGAGGTCGAGGTGGTTGATGCACCCCTTGAATACAATCTCTTGCTGGGTAGGAATTGGATGTACAGTATGCAAGTCATTGCTTCTTCCCTATTTCACGTTGTATGCTTTCCATTTAACGGGAAGATAGTCACGATTGATCAAACGACATTCAAGAATCCGTCTGTTACCGCATCTTCGGGAGCGTTGATCCCGATCGTTGAACACTCTTAGCCGAAAACTGAGAGTGTGGGTGTAGGCATGTATCCATCCCTCATGGGAAGCTTTAGTTGTCCTGCATTGATCCTTATGATAGGGTCTAGTTCTGGTGAGGCTTCGACATCTATGAGATCGATGTCTTTTCACACGAGTCATATGGAAGATCCTTCGATTCTTCCTACACCGAGTACTCCAAATCAGCCCATCATGAAGGACATGCTGTTACCTACAACTATCATAGTTTATCAAGCTAATCTTGAGTGTGTTGCAGAGCCTAGTCCTTCCTCTTCGTGGACGGAAGAGGAGGACCCTTATGTGCTGCCGGCATGGGTAGTGCAGTCTTCTCACGTGCATGACTGCCTTGATACGGTTTTCCCTTCAGATGAAGAAATTATTGAGGCTATGTCGGGAGTTTGTGGAAATTGAGCCCAGGTGTTAGAACAATTACACTCACAACAATTGCCAATTACACATGCAAATTACTCACAAAAGAGACTGAATAATGGAGCTGAACACTAATCTGTATTGAATAAGTGTACAATATCCAACCCTATGAATTCATAGGCTGCCACAATAAATAATTACATTAGGGATTTGAATGCATGAATATGCCATTCGAATCTAGTCAAAAGCAGGCTTACTAAATCTAAGCAAATCCCCCATAGGTGCATAAAGCAGTTTCCAAAACTATCTAGGAGCTCACGAATTGGAAAAATCAATTGGGAAAGCTAATAGTGGATGGAAGGAAAACTCATACATGCTTTTCATAGGAGAAAAGAGTGGAGGATGTGGAGGACAAAAAAAAGTTAACTTCACCTAGTCAAACTTTCCGAATTGCCTTAAAACACTGAAAAAGCAGGCAATAAAGCAGAAAAAGCAGACATGCGCTAGGGAGGCTAGGAATAAAGCAAATTTAATTCCAAAAGGTTTCCCAAGTGCTCCATGACTCAAAATTAGCAAGTTTTACCACTATGGATGTGTAGATGACAACTTGCATAAGGTGGAATATGGAAACTAGGCAAATAAGACAAAAATGGATTAATTAATGTCTAAGGTAGCTAACTATGGGTTGATTATTCTAACACCCCTCCTTAAGCCTGAATTATGAGTAATATATCAGAAAATTATAGGGCCTAGCAACAAGGCTTAGTCACCCTTTACATACCACATGTCCATTTAACCAAGGAAAGATGCAAAAACCCAGTGGGAAAATCCTCCCTTAAACATGGACTGTAAAACAAAATTTGGAAATATTGTCATCACTCATGCTTCATAGCATGATCAGAAATCCCTAGCAATGATTTGATATTGCTGAATGTCTTCTCACAAAAAACTTTGGTGAAGATATCAGCTACTTGTTATGAAGATGAACATAAGAGTAGGTGAATGGTGCCATCATGCACAAGCTGTCTGATGTAGTGCATATGGATCTCAATGTGTTTGGTTCTCTGCTTATGAATTGGATCATTGTAGATATGAATGGTACATTGATTATCATAGTATATAGTAGTTGAGTATTCTGATTTGAAGCCACACTCTCCAGGTAACCCCCGCAACCATAAACATTTAGTTGCTGCATTTACAACTCCTCTACACTTTGCTTCTGTAGATGAGAGTGCAATGGCACTCTGTTTCTTACTTGACCAACTGATTGGCCCTTCTGCAAGCATGAACACATATCCTGATGTTGAATTTTGATCTGTGTTTTCACCTACCCAATCACTGTCAGTAAACCTAATCAAATCAAGATCAGATTTTTCTTTATAGAAGATCCCATGAGTTCTTGTTCCCTGAACAAAGTTAAGGATCCTTTTGGCTGCTTTCCAATGGATCTCATGAGGCTGATCCATGTATCTAGAAGCCACACTTACTGCATAAGAAATATCAGGTATAGTATGTGTAAGATACAACAAACATCCAATCAATTGCCTATACAATGTATTGTTTACCATAGGTGAAGAATCAGCTTCTTCAAGCTTCACTCCTGAAAGGAAAGGAGTCTTGCTTGGCTTGCAATTATTCATTTTGAATTTTTTCAGTAAATCCAAGGCATACTTGGACTGATGCAATTTGATTCCAGCTTTGGTTTGAGCAATCTCGAGCCCCAAGAATTGGCTCAATAGCCCCAAATATGTCATGGAGAAGGCATGGTTCATTGCATCCTTCAAAGAAGCAATTTCATCCTTTGAGATTCCTATAATGAGAAGGTCATCAAAATATAAAACAATGATCATTAATGAACCATTAATCAGCTTCAAATAGACATTTGGATCTGATTTGCATCGAACAAAATTTAGTGATAGCAAAAAGCTATCAATCTTGGCATACCAAGCCGTGGGGGCTTGCTTAACCCCATACAATGACTTGCTTATCCTGCACACAAGAGATGGGTTAGTAGCAAATCCTTGAGGGTGATGCATGTATATCTCTTCAGTGAGATATCCATTCAGGAAATCACACTTCACATCCATGTGATGTACTTCCCATTGCTTTGAAGTTGCAATGGCTAAGGCTAGCCTAATGGAGTCCATCTTTGCCACTGATGCAAAGGTCTCATTGTAGTCTATGCCATGAACCTGTGAGTAGCCCTTGGCTACCAATATAGCCTTGTACTTCATAGGTGAACCATCAGCAGCAAATTTGGTCTTGTACACCCACTTACACTGAACTAGCTTCCTCCCTGGGGGAAGATCAACCAGCTCCCAAGTGTTGCTCTTCTGGAGTGAGATGAACTCTTCCTTCATGGATGCTTTCCATCTTGGATCTTCTACTAAATATTCATATGTTTGTGGATCTGATTCAACCATCAGATAGCATTTCTCAGCAAACATAGGATCTTTCATGCATAGAGCATTCTCAAATTGAGATCTAGTCCTCCTATGGTCATTAGGATTTCTAGCTACTTCCACAGCTGCATGAATGGTATTGGCTTCCCATTTTGGCCTTGTAGGGATGTTAGGATATGAAATAAAATCATCATTATCATACATATCAGAATCAGCATGTTCAACTATCTCTTCACTTACATTCATAGGTTCTGGTTGTGAAGAGGATTCTCCAACTTCCACTACTGCTAGGGGCTCTTCTTGAAACTGAACACACCTTTCAATGAAGGCTTTGTTTGTGCTCAAATTGATCAGGTTGTACCCTTTTGAATCTTTAGAGTACCCAACAAATACACACTCTTGGCTTTGGGGATGCAAAGCCTTCCTCTTTTCTGTTGGAATTCTAGCCCAAGCCCTTTAGCCAAAAATCCTGAAATGGGTCACATCTGGCTTGTGCCCACTCTATGCTTCAAAAGGAGTCATACCATCAAGAAATTTATGAGGCACCCTATTCTGGATATAGGCTGCACAGTTTATAGCTTCGGCCTAGTACTTTGGTGGCAAAGTATTAGCCTCCATCATGCAGGTTGCCATCTATTTCAGTGATCTGTTCTTCCTCTCAACAACACCATTCTGCTGTGGTGTGTAAGGGATAGAATGCAGCATCTGAATACCTGCATCTGCACAATATTGAATAAACTCAGACTTGAAATACTCACCACCATTTTCAGACCTGAGGACCTTGAGTTTCCTCCCATACTGGTTTTCAACCAAATCCTTAAAGACTTTGAAGAGGCCAAAAACTTCAGACTTGTGTTTCAGGAAGTAAACCCAACAATACCTGGAAAAGTCATCTATGAAATTAAATGCATATTTGGCCTGACTCATTGACATATGAGGAAATGGGACAGCAACATCACTGTGGATCAACTCAAGAGGTGCAGAGGTTCTCTCATGACTAGCTCTCTCAAATTTATGCTCTGGGTGTTTTCCTAGGATGCAACCTTGATAGACTCCTTTGGAAAACTTAATATTTGGTAACCCTATGACCATTTCTTTTTCACTAAGATAAAAAAGATACTTGTAATTTAGTTGGCCAAATATTTCATGCCAAAGCTTGCTTTCCTCATTAGCATGAATCAGAAGAGCAGAGGGGTTTGAGTAGGGTAGGAAGTGTGAGAACATGTATACCTTTGAAGTATGATTTGCAACTCCTTTTGCAATGACTTTACCACTTGAGATCTCTGTGATCTTAACTTCATCAGGGGAGAATATGACCTTCTTTGTAGACCCTTTGTGGGTCATCTGATACACTAATAAGAGGTTAGAGGCAAGACTTGGAACATACAACACATTGCTGAACTTACCATGGTCAAGATCAATCCTCCCTTTGCCCAAACTTTCAGTGAGAGAGTCATCTCCTAGTACTATTGGTGGACCTTTCAACATGTCAAGTGAGGTGAATGCCTCCTTGGTAGAAACCATATGTCTTGAAGCTCTAGAATCAATGATGAAACTAGGTGAGCTTGATGTGCCAGCAACCAATGCATGAACTCTCTCTCTGTCTTCTGAACTTGATCCCCCTTCCCTCTTCTTTGAGCTGTCTGGAAGAGAGATGCCATTCTTCTCCAGGGGTTGGGTCAGCATGTCTATTTGCTTCTTCATGTAGGAGCTCTCAGAATGATTTCCCTTACTGCAGTATGCACACTTGCTCATTTCTCCTTTGTTCTTCTTCTTTTGGTAGTTCTTCTTGGAACCTTGAGGCTCCTCCAGAGACTTGTTCTTGTCTCTCTTTTGCTCAGGTGGATTTTTATCTTTCTTCTTGCTTTTTGAATCCACCCTCGAATCTCCAGCAAATAGAGCTTGGTCTTTGGATGGTTTGATGGTGCCCATCATCACCAATTTATCTTGTTCTTGTGTGAGAGATTCCATGAAATCTGCAAAGCTAGGCATCTTCTAGGCTCGAGCTGTCAACTTTGTGGCATAGAAGGTCGAAACAAACACTGAATAGTCAGGGCCAAGCTTCGAGAGTATGGCCAAGACCAGCTGATCATCCTTCTTTTCGATCCCACATTGTTTTAGCTACAAACCAAGTGCTTTTAACTTGGAAAAATAGAGTTACAGGGATTCAAAGCTATTGGGACTCAGGGAGATCAATTCATTTTCAATTTGATGTCCTCTCATCTCATCTGTATTTCCAAAAAGATCAACAAGCTTCTCCCATACTTCATTCGGTGATGTCAATCCATCAAGATGGAAAAGAGGTCTCTGGATATGCTCAGACACAGGAGACCATAGGCCTCATCCCTCCTGTTGTGCCATTTTATCTTCTCTGCAGCTGCATTGGGCTCTAGTTCTGTTTCCATAGTCACTCTGTAGAGGTCTTTCACTCTCAACAGTATCTCCATCTCTACTTTCCATTCAAAGAAATTAAATGGAGTCAAGATGATCTTCTGAGATTGATCCATAGCTCAGAAATTGTCCCATCAGTCAGCAAAATTCTCTCAGTCAATAATGTCAAACCTGCAAAACAAATTGGAAGGAGAGAAATTGATCTACAAAGGCTCTGATACCATGTGGAAATTGAACCCAGGTGTTAGAACAATTACACTCACAACAATTGCCAATTACACATGCAAATTACTCACAAAAGAGACTGAATAATGGAGCTGAACACTAATCTATATTGAATAAGTGTACAATAGCCAACCCTTTGAATTCATAGGATGCAACAATAAATAATTACATGAGGGATTTGAATGCATGAATATGCCATTCGAATCTAGTCAAAAGCAGGCTTACTAAATCTAAGCAAATCCCCCATAGGTGCATAAAGCAGTTTCCAAAACTGTCTAGGAGCTCATGAATTGGAAAAATGAATTAGGAAATATAATACTAGATGGAAGGACAACTCATACATGATTTTAATAGGAGAAAAGAGTGGAGGATGTGGAGGACAAAAAACAAGTTAACTTCACCTAGTCAAACTTTCCGAATTGCCTTAAAACACTGAAAAAGCAGGCAATAAAGCAGAAAAAGCAGACATGCGCTAGGGAAGCCAAGAATAAAGCAAATTTTATTCCAGGAGGTTTCCCAAGCGCTCCATGACTCAAAATTAGCAATTTTGACCACTATGGATGTGTAGATGACAACTTGCATAAGGTGGAATATGGAAACTAGGAAAATAAGACAAAAATGGATTAGTTAATGTCTAAGGTAGCTAACTATGGGTTGATTATTCTAACAGAGTTGAGCCACCATGGGAGGAACTTCATCATAGATATTAATTTCTTCTCGAGCTTGACCGCTTGGAGTGTGAGGATTTTAGGATGGTTCTTAGTGAGAGAGTTGGTATTCCTATGGTTCCATTAATCTGTCCTAGTCAAATGGCTGATGGAAACATGGCAAACATGTCATCAACAATACCTATCAATATCTCATGTGATCCTGGCAGGATAGGAAATGTCTATATTGGGGAAGAATGTTCCCATGCTGAGATTCAAGAATACATCGAGCTATTTAAATAATTCTATGATATCTTTGCTTGGTCTTACGACGAAATGCCAAGTATCGACCCAGGTATTGTCGAACATGAGATTAAGACTTACCCCAACGCTAAGCCTGTTCGACAACTCTTGCATGCGGTCAATTCTAGGAAAGCACCCACGATTAAGACAGAGATAGAGAAGATGTTAAAATCCAGTTTTATCTATCCTGTTTCCTTGACGGAGTGGGTTTCAAACCCCGTTCCGATGGATAAGAAGTAGGGAGCAATCCGCATATGTGTTACGGAGAGAAATTCCTATGGCTTGGGACACCACAACAGATAGCTTGACTCTAGAAATCAATATTTTCCAATATGAAATAGAAATAAAACGTCTAACACTAAAGGATCGGACCTCATACCTTATTCCGGATGGTTGAAGTAGATCCTCGTTGAGCTTTCCAATCTTCAGCTTGAATTGATATAATACTTCTTCAACAACAAGTAAACAATACAAGCATACTATATATCATGGTTTTAGAACTATTCTACCATATATAATCAATAATGTAAAAGCATTTGACATATTCCCATGGATAAAATATTCAATCAACTACACATCATTGGACGTGAAAAGATATTTCTATTAATATAAATCAGAGATCACAAGATAGATACAACCTCTGACGGCACGTCTACAAACCGGAGAAACTGAATCCCCCACTTGGGCCTCCACCACTTCAATCCTCCATCTCTCGATAGCAAGCTCACAAGCAAAAGGCAAGCTTGGGAAGAACACAACAGTGCTCCAAGGGACAAAGGGATGCAGGATCAAGTAAAAGTTTTGGCAACAATGGACTATAGTTTCTTTGCTCTCAATTCTCTCTATATGCCTTGAATGTACCAAGGGGTTCCTTATATAGATTTCAAAGGGATAATGAAAGGTCGAATCCGAGCGATCTCAAGGCATATGGAAGGCCAGGAGTCAAATGAGTCGGATCCATGTCAAGGAAAACTCCAAAAGGATTTGGATTATGCACACATCCTGATGTACGCGGTTATATGGGTCAAACCCACGTATGTACACGATTATTGGGTTAAAATCCGTGTATATCATTTTTCATATGTTTTTAGGGATGATCAAGGAAACAGCAAAGGACAAAAGATGGTCCATGTGGTCTAAAGAGTCTGCAGCGGGATAGGGGAAGGCCATACAAAGTGTGATTCACCTAGAGTGGTGAAATCCGCTATAACAGATGCCCCCTAATGTGTGAGGTCAGAGGGGTCATACGATGGCCAAAATACATTATAAGTCCATCCCAGAAGTGGAGTGATGAAGGATCCCAAATGGAAGACTAGCCACCCAATCAGCATAGCACCATAATACAACTCTGCATATGACTGCAAGTACATATAGCAGTCTCGGATACATAAGAGTACAATGGCCATGAATAGGCATGATACATGAGGTCACATATGTGGTCATAGCCACGTACAATATACATAGATTAGAATCTCCATGATGAAGATATACAAAGGACCATGATCTCCATAGAGGCTAAAGATATATAACAAATCAAGATCTCCATAGTGGCTGGAAATGTCTGAAATATATTGGTATCAAGTCATGAGAGCTGAAATCTCATGAACACTGGCACGATCAAGGATGTAGCATATAAGAGATGCCACAAATCTGGAAATTCTTCTACACAAACTGCTACGAGTACATGTCCTACTATGCGAATAGAGGTGTCGATGTCGAACATAGTAGTCCATCGTTTGATTACCGGTCATTAATGTATACCATTAACAGACGTGAGATCACCCACCAATGATGAAAATGGGAATCAACGTACTAGAGTGCAAACTAACAAGTGTGAATAAATGTGTTGAGGTTGAACACTTGAGAGGATCTATCGATCAGGGGACATTGATGTATTCCCAAGAAACTGTCGATGGCAAGAGAACCTGCCATTGATGACTGCAAGTCTCAAGGCACTCAAAAGGACTCTAGACTCCAATCCTAGAATAAATTATCTGAAGTCGATGGGATGAAATCCGCTGGAAGGACAGAATTAAGGCATCCCCCATCATCCAACACGAGGTAGTCAACAAAGCTGTATAATGTGGAAGGACTCGATCATAAGGTGCATGAACCAGTAACTGTACCAAGAATGGCTGACATGCAAAGTCAAGATAACTAAGGAATGGCCGACTCAAGTTTCAACTTCCTTCAAACAAGAGCATAACGGCGTATGGTGACTGAATGAAGGAAGAATAGACTCGATATACAAACTGGGACATCTCTGTGACACAGGAGGCATCAACAGAGGCTCCATAAGGACTGGAAGCTTAACCAGTCGGTTGAGATAAACGTAGATAAACAAGTACAGCTTCCTAAAGTCAAACTATAACCCAACCAATGGATGTGATATACAGTGCTCTGTTCAAAGGCAACATGACTCGACAGCTTCCAAAGATAACATCTTTCCTTGTCCGGCTTTTTGGTTTTTTTTATTTTTTTTTGGACTTTTTTAGTTATTTGAAAAGCTTGAAAAAATAATAAACTAGCTTTATAGTTACAAACTAGGAGGAGATGAGTGTCATAAAGGAAAACAAACTAGTTCCAAGTAGTGGAACATACCTATGCTCAATGCAAGGATACATGTGTAGGATATCAAAACTCGGGGGAAAATCCCCTCCCGGTAAAAAGGGAAATCAAGTTGCAAAGGATATAAAAAATGGCTCTGCATGGCTAGACATGAGGCAAGCTCAGGCTATATGGCTGAAACGCAATGTCAGGGGAGCTGGCATAAAGATCAATCAGGCAGGCAAAGCTCATGATAATGCAATCACAACTTGACATAAGGGAGTCCCGAGGAAAAAGGCTAGCATAAAGTTCAAGAGGAGTATGAAGCTCTTGCTCAAGGACATGGCGGGACTAAAAGGGACTCCCATACCTAAGAGAGGACTTGTAGCATGGGCACCAAATGCAAAAGGGAGCTAACTAGGGCACCCATGTATAGGAAAGCTCTACCATTCACATAATACCACTTCTAACAACAACATGAAGGTTTCGTGATACCATGGAATGGGTTCGTACCTAAGGTTAAGATGGACTGGTTATAAGGCAATGCATAAGTGCAAGTGGATGTGATATCCTAACCCATATGCCAGTTCAAACATAATACCTGTGATAGGAACGAACGGGTCAAAACCTTGGAGAGAGTGTACAAAAACTGAATCCTACATGACAACCATATTAGTCCAAAACAACCCAAAATGGTCAATAAAGAATCCAAACTATAGGATATAGGGAGGAATGATCATGACAAAAGCACCCAAAGGAAAAAAAGCGGTGAACAATGGGACATAAAAAGGAAAGTAAGGTGTAGACCCATCATTCACGCATCCACTACCACCCCCATGAGGGTGACTACTGGTGTAAAGACCGAGCGAAGGGAGTCAACATCCTCCACAAATGGAGTAGAGGGAAGAATGTGACCACTTCAAATCTATGAGTAGGGTAAGGGGTTGTGATGCCCCCAAGTCTGACACCAGGGTCCATACTAGGACCAAAGGCAGGTGATAGGATACCAGGCATGCCGAAAATAAAATGACTTGAACTCAAGAGAGCATAAATATACTCAAGTAACCACGATCCCAAAGGCCAACTAGCGCACAAAGAGCACACTCCTAAGAAAACCTACAGCCAAAATACAAGCAAACCAAGGGGAGGATATGTGAGCTCCCAAATGCAGCAGGTATGTCTCACCTAGGAGAGGCTCGAAACTCCCATACACTACAAGCGAGGGTACGTAACCAATTATAGTGGCCCTCAACTTCAACGCATATAGCGACTGTGCTGTCCAACCCCTACATGGCTGAGACACCCGCAGAATAGCCTCTACAAGTACCCCCTCGATATCCTAGGTAAGGCCACTGAGGTCACCTCAATATAATCAATGCTCAGGCGGACAGTCATAGCTGGGATTGACTGTATGGGCAGGGTAGCAAAGCCCAAAACTCTCGAAAGAGCCCCCCGATACGAATACAATCCTGGAAATATCTCCGGTGCTACTCAGTTATGACTAGGGGTCATCCCAATCAATAACCGCTCACACTGCCTCGTGCTTAACTCCTGTTTGAGAGGAGGATCCTGAGAAACACTGGTTATACCAAGGATTTCACACACTCACCTAGACAAACACCTAGATGTTGTTGTTTAGTGATCTTGGAGAATTAACTTCCAATGAACTATTCCAAGATCCTAAAACCTAAGCTTGTTGGTGCACCCTAGAAAAGAAAAGAGTGTAATTCATTTTAATTTAGCGTTGATTTTGGTTTGCTTTATTACTCAAAAATAGGATATGGTCGTGCAACTAGTGGTGTTATGACGCAACATGAAGTAAAATGCACACCGTAACAATCAATACAAATGCATTGTGTCCATGAAAAAAGGGTATGCGTACTACGTGAAATGCACAATTCTTCTTCAAATGATGAATGTAAATATTTCCTATATGAAGTCCTAAATAGTACTCCAAAGCAAATGTAGATCTAGTGCAAGTACAATGCAAAGTGCAAAATGCAATGCATGATGATAAGCAGATGTTTTTGGATTTTTTGAAAATAAAAGAGATGCAAAAAGCAAAAGAATGATTCTATGACCCCCAGACTCTGCAAGGACACATAAACAACATTCAAGCAAAGCACTAAGGTAAAAGAACTCTAATGCACTAATCTCAAACAAAAAATAAAAAATGCCATGACAAGAACTTTCCTAAAAAAAATTTAGGCTAAAAAAAAACGTTTCCGGTCAGAAACAGAGGTCAAAATAGACTTAGGCAGTGCCAAAGGATACTTAGCAACTAACAACATTCACCCAACAACCAATTATCTACCCCAAAAAGACAAAATCAAGGGTATACGCGACTTTTCGCAGTAAACCCGCGTGTATACGCGGAAATCGCAGAGGAAACCGCATGTATACGTGACTGTAAATCAAAAACCCACGTACAGGAAGCAAAGTTGCATAAAATTTAAGGCAAACAAGCAGGATGAGACAGAATTCACACCAATCAGACTCTACCAGGCATACATGCCCCCAGACCCGACACAGAAACAAGAGAGAAAGAGCAATTCAATTACATTGAATGCCAAGAAAATCGCCCCCAAAGGAAAACTACTAGGAACTCCCCAGCGGAGTCGCCAATTCTATTACAGAGAGAAGTTCCTATGGATTGGGGTACCACAACAGACAGCTTGACTCCAGAAATCAATCTTTTCCAATATGCAATAGAAATAAAACATCTAACACTAAAGGATAAGACCTCGTACCTTATTCTAGACGGTTGAAGTAGATCCCCGTTGAACTTTCCAATCTTCAGCTTGAATTGATATAATACTTCCTCAACAACAAGTAAACAATACAAGCATACTATATATCATGGTGTTAGAACTATTCTAGCATATATAATCAATAGTGTAAAAGCATTTGACATATTCCCATGGATAAAATATTCAATCAAATACACATCATTGGCCAGGAAAAGATATTTCTATTAATATAAATCAGAGATTACAAGATAAATAAAACCTCTGATGGCACATCTGCGAATCGGAGAAACTGAATCCCCCACTTGGGCCTCCACCACTTCAATCCTCCATCTCTCGATAGCAAGCTCACAAGCAAAAGTCAAGCTTGGGAAGAACACAACAGTGCTCCAAGGGACAAAGGGACGTGGGAATATATTAAACCCACTCACAACTTAGGATAAAATAATTAATCATTATTTGATTAATTATTCACCCACTAGCTTAATTAGGTGGCACCTTAAAGTCAATGCATGCCATCTATATCCTAGGAATGAGTTATTTCTGATCCTGGGTTCATTTAAAATTAGTATGCAGGACCTTATAGCAGATTCTGC
>LPNX010569077.1:0-16556 GCA_001517045.1 Pseudotsuga menziesii | reverse complement strand
GCACCTTAAAGTCAATGCATGCCATCTATATCCTAGGAATGAGTTATTTCTGATTATGGGTTCATCTAGAATTAGTATGCAGGACCTTATAGCAGATTCTTCTTTTTCTGCTTTTTCTGCTTTTTCCTGCTTTTCTATGGATAAGATAAAAGCTAGTCAACTAGGAAACTGGGAGATTTTGTTTCCAACCCATCCTCCATTAGTTTTTCTCCATTTTCTAGGATTAGCATGTTATTTCCATCTCCTTGACAACTCACTCATGCTTTTGCCAACTCGTGAGGTCCTTGATAGATTTAGCAAGTGCTTTATCCACCTATGGGGGTTTGCTATATTTGGGTAAGTCATCCTTTTTGAGCTTTATGAGTTGTTTCCATACAATTAGACTTTCCTATGAGGGATGTACTATTTATGTACACTATTATTCATAATTATTCAATGGAAGGATACACACCAATATTCATCTCTTCATTCATGTGATTCAGTCTCTTTTCTTCTC
Source organism: Pseudotsuga menziesii (assembly GCA_001517045.1). Taxonomy (NCBI): domain Eukaryota; kingdom Viridiplantae; phylum Streptophyta; class Pinopsida; order Pinales; family Pinaceae; genus Pseudotsuga; species Pseudotsuga menziesii. The sequence continues at coordinate 16,060 of LPNX010569077.1, read as the reverse complement.
TCTAGTTTTCCTGTGTATCCTTGTGAGAGTTCTTAGTAGCAAGATCTATTTCCTGTGCTTATTCTTAGCATCATTGCACATAGCATTGATCTATTATTTCTACAAGGGATGCAGACTCAAGTAAAAGTTCTAGCAACAATGGACTATAGTTTCTTTGCTCTTAATTCTCTCTATATGCCTTCAACGTACCAAGGGGTTCCTTATATAGCTTTCAAAGGGATAATGAAAGGTCAAATCTGAGCGATCTCAAGAACCAACATAAGAGTGTATTTATTTGTCCTTGGGGGCAATGACCTTGATCTTCCACGATCTCAAGTCAATTATCGAAGTAATTTTGGATGACCTTGCTGCTCATTCTCGTATGAGAATGCATCATTCCTATCACTTGAGATTGGTATTCGAGATATGCCGCCATTATTTGGTTAGTTTAAATCCTCATAAGTGCATCTTTCATGTGAAGTCAGGTCACTTGTTAGGATTCATCGTTTCTAAAGAGGGTATCAGAGTTGACCCTTTGAAGATTGAGGCAGTACTTTAGTTGTCTCCCACGAAGAATATTCATCATCTTCAATGTTTGCAAGGCATGGCAAACTTCTTACGAATATTTGTGGTTAATTTTTCCAATTTGACTAGAGACTTCATGCGTCTATTGAATAAAGACACCCCCTTTTGTTGGGATGAGCGAGCCTAGGAGACCTTTGATGCGCTCAAGCGAGCCCTAGCATTGGCCCTAGTCCCCCAGACTATAGCCATGATTTTCTACTTTATGTGGTCGCGTCCATGGAGACGATTGGTATGGTTTTGGTTCAAGAGGATGAGGAGCTCCAAGATCATGTCATATACTATCTGAGCCGAAGGCTTATTGACGTAGAGATTCGTTATTCTCATGTCGAGAAGCTTACTTTAGCTACTACACATGCAGTTCAATGGTTGAGACATTATATTCTCCTTCGCCAGACCTTGGTTGTGGCCCATGTCAATCTGTTTCAATTCATCCTCACTCGAAGGATGGTTGGGGGAAAATATAATAAATGGATTGTCATCCTGCAATAATTCGATCTCGAATTTGTTTCAGCAAAATCGAAGAAGTCTTTAATTTTTGCAGAGCTTATATCATATTTCCCAAGCGAGGCTGAGGAGTTGGTTTGTGAAGATACGTTTGTCGATGAAAACATCTTCTTAATCTTAACTTTAGACCCATGGTATGGGAATATAATTATATATTTACAAACATTGAAGGTCCCTACTCACCTCTCACGGGATGAACGATGACAATTACGTCACGTCTATAAGAATTACCTCATAGTGGATAACGCTTTGTACCACCGTGGGATAGATTCCATTTTACGATGTTGTTTAATTCATGAAGAGGTTGAGGTAGTGTTGAATGATTGCCATGGAGGGGCATGTGGTGGTCATTTATCTAGGCTTTCTACAACCAAAAAAATCTTAAGAGTGGGATATTTCTGGCCATCGATCTTTAAGGATTGTGTAGATGTGGTCAAGAGGTACCACTGCCAAGTTTTTGCACATAATATGTGCTCGAAACCTACCCCATTACATCCCATTATCACCGTCAGTCCGTTCACCAAGTGGGGGCTTGATTTTATGGATTTCAACCCAGTTTAGGCTGGGGGGCATCATCATATCATAGTGGCTGTTGATTACTTCACGAAATGGGCTAAGGCTATGCCTACAGTTAAATTTGATGGTGAGATAGCCACACACTTCGTATTCAACCAGATTATTACTCGGTTCAGAATTCCGAAAGAGCTTGTCACTGACCATGGATCATACTTTCAGAATTGTATGATGGAAGAGTTGGCATCAAAGTTAGGGTACAAGCAAGAACATTCCTCCTCTTACTACCCTCAAGAAAATCGACAGGTAGAAGCAGTGAATAAATCAGTCAAATCCATTCTCCAACGAACCATCACACAGAGCAAGAATAATTGACACATCATGTTGTATCCTACTTTGTGGGCATATAGAACCGCTGTTAAGACTGCCACAAGTTTTTATCCATATCAAATTGTACATGGAGTGGAGTTGATATTGCCGGTTGAATGTGAGATTCCTTCTTTAAATCTAGCCGTAGAACTCTTACTAGACACTTCACCATTGGAGGAGCATTTGGTCCACCTTGAGCAACTTGATGAGCAGTGTCGAGATGCCTTGGTGGCTCTAGAAGTGAATAAACGTTGCATAAAGGTCTAGTACAATAATTTTATCTATCCAAGGAGGTTTAGTGAGGGAGACTTTGTCCTTTTGCGGGATCAACCGAAAGAACCCTTGGGGGCAAAAAAGTTTAACCCCATGTGGCGTGGTCCTTACGTGGTCAAACGTGTGTTAGAGAAGGGTGCTTATGAGTTAGTGGATTATGAGGAAACGACCTTGGCGAAGCCTAGAAATGGGCTCTATATCAAGAAGTACTATGCATGATATTCAACCAAGGTTGGTTATTGTATATTATTGTACAGTTTTGCATAGTTAGATCTTTTTCTTATAGTGATCAGGTTTGTGATTAGTTTTGTTTCTTTTGGTAGATGTCAATGGAATCTTCCACCTACATAGGATTTGCGGATGGTGCAAGCCGTCACACTCAACACTTAGCCTCTGCTTCTTTGGTGATTTATACTCCTATGGGTCAGGTACTGTCTTCAGGAGGCGTATGTCTGCGGCTATATTCAAACAATGTTGCTGAATATAGTGCCGTTATTGAGCTTCTACGGGATGCCATTTCTCACGGTGTTATCTCTCTTGAGGTACGTCTTGATTCGGAGTTAGTAGTGTCTCAACTTAATGGTTTGTACAATGTTAGACATCCGACGTTATTAAGAAGATTCTTACGTGTGAGATTATTAGAATGACAATTTGACAATATAACATACATACACATTCCGAGAATTAATAATCAAGTTGCTGACTCATATGATAACTATGTGTTAGATTGGCATTTGTTTCATACACAATAAATTCATCACGAACACAATTTTTTACACATGTAAATAAACAAACCGATCACCATAAATTTTTTTATATAACATCCAAAATGTGGTAATACATAGTGTCATGATACATAATCGGGGCTTTCGAGCCACCAACATATAATACACGATAGTACAAAATGTATAGACTTCCAAGTATCTAAGCCTGTGGAGGAGGACAGGGGCTGTGATCATGGAATGTCACTATGGCTCTAGCTAGCCATCGGAATAATCACACCCATGCTCGTGGTACACCTAGCACCTGGTGCTGCATAGCCTCAGGCAAGTCCTCTACTTCTTCCATGGGAACCCTGTGTATCAACCTCACAAAGTTGGTATGAATGCTCTGGAGCGTCCGCTCCGCATCTACACCCATGATATCATCTCCTCTTCCCCTCCGTCTGTGATGAGGGAAGCCTTCCGGCCACCGTAATCCCACATCTGCATACAAATGGTAGATGTCACTATGTATTGTCACGCAAAATATGTCTTTTGATTCTGTATAATCACAAAACACAGAAAAATTAAATAACTCAAAAAATTTAAAAAGAGAGGGTCGAGATTCGTTACCTATATTGCCATATGTCGATCCTGGTGGTAGCGGCATGTCCGGGTCCCCCTAGAAATCAATCCCCGCATAGGGGTAGTCATCGATGGAAACTATCTGTCATCGCCACCACAGAAAGAAATCAGCTAGATAGGGGTTGGCCACCCTACCTCCCCCAAGTCTGCGCATCACATCTGCCCAACGCTGTTGGGATGGATCTCGAACCCGTGAAGAGGAACTTCAACTCTGGGGCTCGATCCTGGAACATGCTCGAAGAAAAACATGCTCAATATACTGCTGAACCTGAAGTTCCGCACTCTGCCCGCCTTACACTCACTGAGCTGATGTTTCATGTTGCTCAGTAGTGTAGTGCTCCAGTCATAAATTGTGGGTCTCATGCACTCCACTGTATAGAACATCAGAGGCCATGAGGCCTGGTGGAGTGATGCCAAGCCTTCTATCCTGCCCAATGTCAATAGTATGGCCTTTAGGCCTAGCACCTGTATAGCGTTGGTAGGGACCTAACTCCCCACCTTCTCTATGTCTGGATAGGAGTACACCGAAATGTACTCATCGATAGTCAGGCCACCTCCTAGCCCACCACGAGAATGAAGGATCACTACTTCCCCCCGTTGAGGAAAGCCTAGTAATGAAGTATATGTCCTCCACCTCTATAGTGAGGGACATCCCATCTATCTAGAAGGACTCAGAGTCTGGATCCCAGTAATCCACCAACATCTGCAGTAGTCTTGGTTTGGCCCTCAAACCACCAAGACATGAGAACTTATAGAGTCCACATGCACGTATAGCTTGTTGAGCCATTAGATCGGCCCTTACTACCTCCTCTACCTCACCATGTTCATGCTCTCTCCACTCTAGGACCATCTTGCACAAAAAATTGCAAATTTACCCATTAGATTGCTTGAAAAACCTTATGCGTGGCCTCATACATGCCTATTTGCAAAAAAATCGTGTATGTACGTGAGTGTGGGAGCATTTTCCGCGTATATCCAACCCTATACGTGGAAAAACCCTCGATTTTTGTGTCGGCTGTAGCGCACTTTTTAGTTTGGCATAGAAACCTCAAATGACCATGGAATTTGATAAAAAATGCATCAAAATGAAAGAGAAGAGCATGGTTAAGTACCTAGAAGAAACGGTAGTGGATTCCGCTGGCTGGATCTCCTGAAATTCACTGTTGAAAATATGAGCTCAATTGGGTAAAAATTTCAAATGTTTTATAGTATTTTGAATTGTTTACTATTTATAGAAAATTTTCAAATTTATGAAAATTTTTACCCGCTTTCTTATAGTTTCGACATTTTCTAATCATTTTAGACTGTTTTGACCTAATTCATGATGTAGGGGACCTTTTTTAGTGTCGTTTTAGCCGTTGGATTGACCTGTTCGTACCGACCTCAGGTATCATATCTAAACTTGCATATAGGTTAGGTTTCATCATCGTTTGCATTTTGCATGATCTTATGACCATTTCATCATAGCCTTAGGTATGAACCCACTCTATTATGTCATAGAACCTTCTTGCTGTTTTAGAAGTGGCATGGTATGAGTGGTAAAGCTTGACCTTATATGGGTACCCTAGTTAGTGCCTTATTTGCATTTGGTTTCCATGTTGACGTTCTATCCTTTAGGGTGTGGGAGTCCGTTGTATAGTAATGCCATGACATTTTGCAAGAACCTCATACTCCTCTTGATCTTTTGCTGGCCTATTTCCCTTAGAACTCCCTTATGTCAAGTTGTAATTGCATTATCATGAGATTTTCCTGCCTTATTGAGCTTTATGCCGGCTTCCCTGACATTGCACTTCAGCCATATAGCCTGATCTTGTCTCATGTCTAGTCCTGCAGAGCCATTTTATATATCCTTGATTCCCTTTTTATCGGGAGGGGATTTTCCCCCGAGTGTCGATATCCTACACATGTGTCCTTGCATTGAGCATAGGTATGTTCCACTGCTTGGAACTAGGTTGTTTTCCCTTATGACACTCGTCTCCTCCTAGTCTCTAACTATAAATCAATTTTATTCTTTTTCAAGCTTTTTATATATTTGAAAAAGTCCAAAAAAATAAAAAAAACAAAAAGCCAGACAAGGAAAGATGTTGTCTTTGGCAGCTGTCGAGTCGTGTCGCCTTTGAATAGAGCACTGTATATCACATCCATTGCTTGGGTTTATAGTTTGACTTTAGGAGCTGTACTCGTTTATCTGAGTTTATCTCCATCGACTGGTTAAGCTTCCAGTCTACATGGAGCCTCTGTCAATGCCTCCTGCGTCACAGAGATGTCCCAGTTTTTATATCGAGTCTATGCTTCCTTTGTTTGTCACCATTTGTCGGTATGCTCTTGTTCAAAGGAAGTTGAAGCTTGAGTCAACCATTCCTTAGTTATCTTGATTTTGCATGTTGGCCATTTCTGGTACAGTTACTGGTTCATGCACCTTATGATCGAGTCCTTCCACATTATACAACTTTGCTCAGTACCTCATGTTGGATGATGGGGGATTCCTTAATGCCCTCCTTCCAGTGGATTTCATCCCATCGAATTCAGATCATTTATTCTGGGATTGGAATCTAGAGTCATTTTGAGTTCCTTGAGGCTTGCAGTCATCAGTGGTAGGTTCTCTTGCCATTGACAGTCTTTGGGAATACATCAATGTCCCCTGATCGATGGATCCTCTCAAGTGTTCGACCTCAACACATTTATTCACACTTGTTAGTTTGCACTCTAGTACCTTGATTCCCATTTTCATTATCGGTGGGTGATTTCGCATCTGTTAACGGTATACATCAATGACCGGTAATCAGACGATGGACTACTATGTTCGACCTCGACACCTCTATTCACATAGTAGGACATGTACTCGTAGCAGTTTGTGTAGAAGACCTTCCAGATTAGTGGCATCTCTTATATGCTACCTCCTTGATCATGCCAGTGTTCATGAGATTTCATCTCTCGTGACTTGATTCCAGTATATGTCAGACATTTCCAGCCGTTATGGAGATCTTGATCTATTGTATATCTTCAATCATTATGGAGATCATGGTCCTTTTTATATCTTCATCATGGAGATTGTGATCTATGTATATTGTACGTGGTGATGACCACTTATGTGATATCTTGTATCATGCCTATTCATGGCCATTGTACTCTTATGTATCCGGGATAGCTATATCTATTTGCAGTATGTGCAGAGTTGTATTATTGTACTATCTTGATTGGGTGGCTGGTCTTCCATTTGGGATCCTTCATCACTCCACTTTTGGGATGAACTTATAATGTATTTTGGCCATTGTATGACCCCTATGACCTCACACATGAGGGGGCATCTGTTATAGCTGATTTTACCACTCCAGGTGAATCACACTTGTATGGCCTTTCCCTTGTCCCTCTATAGACTCCTTATTGGACCATTTTTTGTCCTTTGATGTTTCCTAGACCATCCCTAAAAATATGTGAAAAATGATATACGCAACTTTTAAACCCTTAATCACGTGTATACACAGGTTTGACCCCTAAAACCGTGTACATCGGGATGTGTGCATAATACAAATACTTTTGGAGTTTTCCTTGACATGGATTTGACTCACTTGACTCCTGGCCTTCCCTATGCCTTGAGATCGCTCGGATTCGACCTTTCATTACCCCTTTGAAAAGATATATAAGGAACTCTATGGTACATTGAAGGCATATGAGAGAATTGAGAGCAAAGAAACTATAGTCCATGGTTGCCAGAACTTATTCTTGAGTCTGCATCCCTCTGTCCCTTGGAGCATTTTTGTGTTCTTCCCAAGCTTTCCTTTTGCTTGTGAGCTTACTATCGAGAGATGGAGGATTGAGGTGGTGGAGGCCCAAGTGGGGGATTCAGTTTCTCCGATTCGCAGACGTGCCGACAGAGGTTGTATCCATTGTAATCTTTATTTTTATATTAATAGAAATATCTTTTCCTGTCCAATAATTTATGTTTGAATGAATATTTTATCCATGGATGTTTTCAAATGCTTATACATTGTTGACTATATATGCTAGAATAGATCTAACACCAATATATATAGTATGCTTGTACTGTTTACTTGTTGTTGAGGAAGTAATCTATCAATTCAAGCTGAAGTTGAAAAGCTAAATGGGGATCTACTTCAACCATTCGGAATAAGGTACGAGTTCTGATCCTTTAGTGTAAGATATTTTATTTCTATTGCATATGGGAAAGGATTGATTTCTGGAGTCAAGTTGTCTATTGTGGTACCCCAAGCCATAGGAATTTCTCTCCATAACAACCTTTCCCCAGATGGTAGTAGGTGTGTCCTACCATGCCGACAGATGTAAGTGAATAACCCTTCCCCGGATGGTAGTAGGTGGGTCCTACCATGCTGGTAGATGTAAGTGCAGAGCCCTTCTCCGGATGGTAGTAGGTGTGTCCTACCTTGCTGGTGGATGTAAGTGCAGATCCTTTCCATAGATGGTAGTAGGTGTGTCCTACCATGCTGATGGATGTAAGTGCATGGTATTTCCCTACATGGTAGTAGGTGTGTCCTACCATGCTACTAGATGTAAATGTTGGGGCCTTTCCCTGGATGGTAGTAGGTGTTTCCTACCATGCAAGTGGATTTAAGTGTTGGAGTCTTTCATAGATGTTAGTAGGTGTGTTCTACCATGCTGGTGAATGTAAGTGCTAAAGCCTTTCTCAGATGGTAGTAGGTGTGTATTATCATGCCGATGATATATGTGTTGTTGATGAAGACCTACATGGAGGCTAGGCCTACAACCACCATGAAAAAGGGCTGGCTCTATAGAACCTCCTATGATGAGAAGAATTGAGAGATAACACCATTTGATAGAGATAGCGAGAGCAGTGATGATGATGATGATCTAGTGATGATCCAGCTTTGATGATGATTCAGTGATGATCCAGCCTTAATGATGATCCAGTGATGATGATCCAAATTTGATCCAGTGACAAAGACTTCTGCTGATGAATTGTGTCAAGAGAATACCTTCCTAGTTAAGAGGGAGTGTTGATGTATTTGTAAGTTCGGAATGTATTCACTTGTATATTTTATATATTGTATTTCATTGGTCCCTGATGTTCCTATTGGGAGAATCATTAATGTAATCAATTCATGTAAAGTCACAGAGGTTAACCCTCCTATTTGATCGGAGGGCAAAGTCCCCACAGTTTCAGGGAACTAGGGTTGTTAGACTCTCCTAGAGAAGTCATCCATGGTAAGTGATTTCCAAGTTGAAAATTAGTATAAATAGAGAGTGAGACTCTATATTTGATACACACACTCACCCAGCTATAGCACATAGGTGAGAGAAGAGGATCTCACACAAGTGAGAGAGAGAACAACTATTGGAGATCACCTTTCTATCTTTGGGTTTTACTGTTGCCATTGGTGCTCATTCTATCTCTGAGGAAATTGTGGGGTTTTCTCCTTTATGGTTTCCTCGAGGAAAATCTTTGTGTTTATTGTCTCTTGTGATTGATTGATGTGAATGTTATTCTCTCAGATAAGATCCTAAGATAAAACTGTCTAATTGATAAAAATCTAACACAAACTTGAAACTAGAATTTTGTTTCCTATCTTTCTAATAAAAGGTGAAAAAATAGATCTCTAAAGGTAGGAATAAAAAGATCAAATTAACATTTCCAATCAAAGAATAAAACAAAAAGTATTTACAGATCATGAAACTTGAATTTCTTAGATATAAAATTAAGATTTAACCAAATAAAAATTTGAAATAAACTAAAACAAGACTAAAATGTATTTTTTTTTTATTTTCAAGTATTTTTCAATCTAGTAAAGAAGATCAAAGAAATTTTTTTCTTTTAACTATTATGGAAATAAAAGATCAATTTTTATCTACTACAAATACTTAAGGAAATAATAACCCCAAAGAAAGACACTCAAAACAAACTCAACACATGCATGCTAAAATAAAATGAAAATTTTCAAATTTTAATTAATACAATCCACATAAAAGAGCAAGAGGTTTCAAGCAAAGAAACAAACGTAAAATTTGATGCAAGAAACATAAAATCTTCTTTGAATGCAAGGAGAATATAAGTCGAAGAGACTACAGAATATATGATTCGTGGCCCTCCTCGCCTGTGAGGGGGAATTCTATTTAAAAAATGCACTTCATTTCGCTTAAAACATAAGCTAAAAATACCCCCAACTATAGTATAGAATCAATCAAAAAGTTGGTTCTAGAAAGATAGACAATTGTAACAGTTTATTAATAAACCAAGCAACAAGGTACTAAAAGGTCTAGGAAGAAATAAAGCGAAATTTCAATAGTGTGACATGGGATATAGATATATACTAGAGCATTAAAAACAAGGTGACGCACTCTAAAACAGAGCAAAGTGCAGCATTAACGCACAATGTAAAAAGGAAAAAATCCCCGGGTTAATAGTGGCCCTCTATATCTAAACATAAAGTGTGACAAGTGACCAAAATATTGAAAAAAGAAAGATTTGCAAGCAAATCAACAGACTTCAAGGTTTGATAACTAAAGTAGATTACACAACAAAATCTAAACAGTCAAATCTACCAATTGGATGTGATCTACCAAGTGAAAATTAAACTAGATCTAATCAGAAACAAGGCATACAAGCATAACTATAAATTAAATAATTCGATCCCAAATATGGTCACCTATATTGTTTCAAGACACTTTGTCAATGTGGAGAAATACAAAGCGCTCTAGTATAAATGAAAACCTTCCCATAGATTTATTAAATTACTTGCATGTGAACAATCCATACCTCTTTTCATATGGTTATCCTTATTAGCTTGAATATTTTGCACTCCTTATTGATGAATAGATAACCTGCAAAATATTCAAAGGAAACAAGAAACAAGTAGAAACTACAAGATAATTTAATATATCAAAGCAATCATACAAGGGAGAATTACTGGAAATGAGATTAAACTTCATTTATGGGAAAGGAAGAGATTAATGTATTAATATTAAAGAGGAATGTATTACAACCATATAGATCCTTGGTGTTGAAGATTCATTCCAACATAGCCTTGCTTCAATATGCAAACCATCAAAGATCAGATCTCTAGCCTAATTTCTCCAACATTTGGTTGCTCTCCTTCTCGCTCTTCATCCCATGAGGGGAAGCTTGCATTTATAGGCCAAAAGAGATGAGGAATGTAGGAGAGAATTAAGGGAGAATGATGAGGTGGTATCATACTAAGTTGGGAGGTGAGTGAGATCCACCCTAAATGGAAGGGATAAACCTCCATGAGAGTCTCCTTTGAGAGACTTATTGAAACATTTTTTTCCCTTCGTACAAGCACCGATGCAACCTATTCACAAGTAATGTCTGTCGGTGATGAAAAGTATGTGAATAGGGGGTGATGAAACTTGTTAGAGGGAAAATGGATTTACCCTCACAAAACAAGGTTTTTTCAATGGGAAAAACCTTAGAACTCATCTTCCAAAGAGTTTTGGCAAAGCACATCAGGGATCATGATAAGGAAAATGTGTAGAAGGTTCGTGATCATGGCGAGGATGAAAATTCCATGTAATTGTGTCCCATGGTATTTTTCCATGGTAATATGTGTAAATAATCATTTATAAGGCCTGCGGAGGCTCCATTGTAAAGTGTCCTAGAGGTGAGTGGTGGCTAGATCACTTGGCCTAGCTTAGCGGTTTAGGTCAAGGAATGTAATAGATCTGTTATGGTGGTTTTTCCCAGTTTTGGGTTTTCCATGTAGACATTGTGTGTCTATATTAAATGCATTGGTATGTGGATTTTATTCTCTCATTATTAATTTTAGGTATGATCGCTTAATTCCTGAGAATAATCCTATCCAAATACAAACATGGGATCGGTTAACCAAAAAAATAGCAAATACCCTAACTACCTTAACTCTAAAATTGATTAACTCACTAATACAAGTAGAAATAGACTAGATCACTATTATTTGAATGTCATGTCTTTGAGAGTATGTCACAGCTTGTTCATCTAGTTGTGAGGAAGTGTGGCTAAGAAAGCTACTGTCTGATATGTTTGATCTCCAGTTTGATGCTACTTGTATATATTATGAAAACCAGAGTATTGTGAAGTTGTCGGAGAACCTAGTGTTCCATGACAAGTCAAAGCATATTGAGATCAAATATCACTATATCAGGGATATGGTGCAGAGAGGAGCAGTGAAGCTGCAGTATGTTGTGACGAATGAATAGATAGTTGATGTGTTGACCAAGCCATTAGCTAAAGTGAAGTTTGAGTACTTTAGGGAGAAGCTTGGTGTTCTCCAAATTGAGGTTCCTTCCAAGGGGAAGATATGAGTCCGTGAGCCTTTCTGACATGGTGGTAGAATTGGTTCCTCCCATGGTCAGATGTAAGTGATGTTCCCTTTTGACATGGTGGTAGGATTGGTTCCTCCCATGGTCAGATATAAGTGTTGTGCCCTTTTGACATGGTGTTAGTATTGGTTCCTCCCATGGTCACATGTAAGTGTTGTGCCCTTATGACATGGTGGCAGTATTGGTTCCTCCCATGGTCAGATGCAAGTGCTGAGCGTTTCCCCGGATGGTAGTAGGTGTGTCCTACCATGCCGACGGATGTAAGTGCAGAGCCCTTCCTCGCATGGTAGTAGGTGTGTCCTACCATGTCGACGGATATAAGTGCAGATCCCTTCCTTGGATAGTAGTAGGTGTATGCTACCATACTGGTGGATGTAAGTGCAAATCCTTTCCACAAATGGTAGTAGGTGTGTTCTACCATGCTGGTGGATGTAAGTGCAAGGCCTTTCCATGGATGGTAGTAGGTGTGTCCTACCATGCTAGTGGATGTAAGTGATGGGGCCTTTCCCTAGATGGTAGTACACGTGTCCTACCATTCCAGTCGATGTAATTGCTAGAGCCTTTCAAAGATGGTAGTAGGTGTGTCCTACCATGCTGGTGAATGTAAGTGCTACAGCCTTTCTCGGATGGTAGTGGGTGTGTCCTACCATGCAGATGATATAAGCGATGTTGATGAATACCTACATGAAGGCTAGTCCTAAAACCAACATGAAAAAGGGATGGCTTTGTAGAACTTCCTATGACAAGAAGAATTGAGAGATAGCACCATTTGATCGAGAGAGCAGGAGCAGTGATGATGATGATGATCTAGTGATGATCCAACTTTGATGATGATCCAGTGATGATCCAACTTTGATGATGATCCAGTGATGGTCAAGCCTTGGTAATGATCCAGTGATGATGATCCAGTTATGATCCAGCTTTGATGATGATCCAGATTTGATGCAGTGACGAAGACTTGTGCTGATGAATTGTTTCAAGAGAATACCTTCCTAGTTAAGAGGGAATGCTGATGTATTTGTAACTTTGGAATGTATTCACTTATATATTTTATATATTGTATTTCATTGGTACCCAATGTTCCTATCAGGATAATCATTAATGTAATCAAGTCATGTAAAGTCATAGAGGTTAACCCTCCTAGTTGATCGGAGGGAAAAGTCCCCATAGTTTCGGGGCACTAGGGTTATTAGATTCTCCTAGAGAAGTCAGCCCTGGTAAGTGATTGTCAAGTTGGAATTTAGTATAAGTGGAGAGTGAGCCTCTCTATTTTATACACACACTCACCCAGCTATAGCGCATAGGTGAGAGAAGAGGACCTCACACAAGTGAGAGAAAGAACAAATGTTGGAGATCATCTTTCTGTCTTTGGATTTTACTGTTGCCATTGGTGCTCATTCTATCTTTGGGGAAGTCGTGGGGTTTTCTCCTTTATGGTTCCCTTGAGGAAAATATTTGTGTCTATTGTCTCTTTTGATTGATTGTTGTGCATCTTATTCTGTTAGATAATATCCTAAGATAATACTGTCTAATTGATAAAAATCTAACACAAACTTGAAACTAGAATTTTGTTTCCTATCTTTCTAATAAAAGGTGAAAAAATAGATCTCCAAAAGGTAGGAAGACAAAGATCAAATTAACCTTTCCAATCAAAGAATAAAACAAAAGGTATTTACAGATTATGAAACTTGAATTTTATTAGATATAAAACTAAGATTTAACTAAATAAAAATTTGAAATAAACTAAAACAAGAATAAAAGTTTTTATTTTCAAGTATTTTTCAATCTAATAAAGAAGATCAAAGCAAAACTTTTTCTTTTAACTATTATGGAAAGAAAACATCATTTTTTATCTACTAAAGAGAATTAAGGAAATAATAACCCCAAGGAAAGAGACTCAAAACAAACTCAACACATGCACTCTAAAATGAAATACAAATTTTCAAATTTTAATTAATACAACCACAGAAAAGAGCAAGACGTTTCAAGCAAAGAAACAAATGTAAAATTTGATGCAAGAAACATAAACTATTCTTTGAATGCAATGAGCATATAAGTCAAAGAGACTGCAAAATATACAATTCGTGGCCCTTCTCGGCTATGAGGGGGAAGTATTTTTAAAAAATGCACTTCATTTTTCTTAAAACATAAGCTAAAAACACCCCCAACTATAATATAGAATCAATCCAAAAGCTGGTTCTAGAATGACACACAATTGTAATAGTTTAGTAATAAACCAAGCACTAAAAGGTCTGGGCAGAAATAAAGCTAAATTTCAATAGTGTGACACAGGATATAGATATATACTAGAGCGGTATAAACAAGGTGACACACCCTGAAAAAGAGAAAAGTTTAGCATTGACTCACAATATAAAAATGAAAAAGGAGTTAGGCTAATAGTGGCGCTCTATATCTAAACATAAAGTGTGACGGGTGACCAAAAATTTGAAAAAAGAAAGATTTGTAAGCAAATCAACAAACTTCAGGGTTTGAAAAGTAAAGTAGATTACACAACAAAATCTAAACAGTCAGATCTACCAAGTGAAAATTAAACTAGATCTAATCAGAAACAAGGCATACATGCATAAATATAAATTAAATAATTGGATCCCCAATATGGTCACCAATTTTGTTTCAAGACACTTTGTCAATGTGGAAAAATACAAAGCACTCTAATATAAATGAAAACCCTCCGCTAGATTTATTAAATTACTTGCATGTGAACAATCCATACCTCTTTTCATATGGTTATCCTTATTAGATTGAATATTTCACACTCCTTATTGATGAATAGATAACCTGCAAAAGATTCAAAGGAAACAAGAAACAAGTAGAAACTACAAGATAATTTAATATATCAAAGCAATTGATGAGGGGGAATTACTGGAAATGAGATTAAACTTCAATTATGGGAAAGGAAGAGATTAATGTATTAATATTAAAGAGGAATGTATTACAACCATATAGAGCCTTGGTGTTGAAGATTCATTCCAGCATAGCCTTGCTTCAATATGCAAACCATCAAAGATATGATATCTAGCCTAATTTCTCTAGCATTTGGTTGCTCTCCTTTTTGCTCTCTATCCCATGAGGGGAAGCTTCCATTTATAGGCCAAAAGAGATGAGGAAGGGAGTAGAAGATTACAGGAGAAGGATGAGGTGGTATCACACTAAGTTGGGAGGCAAGTGAGATCCACCCTAAATGAAGGGATAAACCTCCACAAGGGTCTGCTTTGAGAGACTTCTTGATTTTTTTTTCCACTTCGTACAAGTACTGACGCACCCTATTCACAACACTAGTGGAAAATGAGAGATTAGTGACCAAAAAAATGACCAAAATCCGCATATCAATGACCACTTTTGGTTTGGCGATCGCTGGTGGCTAATTTGCGGTCTTTTATTACATGACCAAAATTGGTCATTTTTATTTTGGTCATTTATAGCTTGTCGGATGGTCATTAATTTGGTCATATATTTGGTCATTAATTTGGTCATATTTGAATCAATGACCAAATATATGACCACATTTGTGACCAAATTAATGACCACATGACAAGCTAGAATATGACCAAATTTGGTCGCGTAATAAAAGACCATAAATTAGCCACCAAAACTGATTTTTGGTCATTGATATGCGAATTTTGGTCATTTTTCTGGTCATTTGTATCTCATTGTTTGGTCGTGTATCTCTCAATTATTGGTCATTTTATTTGCGAATTTTGGTCTTTAATCTCATTTATTGGTCACTAATTTAGTCAATTTTTAGTCGCTTTGTGTATGGTCATTATATTTTAGTAGCTTGAATGGTGTCCATTATTAATCAATATAATTTTTTAATATGATATTATGTTTAAATTTTAAAAAAAATCATACATTTATTCTCATCTAATACATATGTGAATTATGCAGTCACATTATAATTAATTACAACACTTGTAAATAAAATCTAATACACATGTAAATCATGTAATGTCACATTAATTAGTTAATAATTACAACATTGATACATAATATAAAGTACAACCATATATATAAGTTTTAAACCACAAATTATATTATATGAAATGTCAAAAGTATTACCATAAATATGAGTTTTCTCAAAAACACATATTAATTTCCATATAACTTTATGTGAAAGCCATCACTTTTCAAAATATTACAATGGCTAAACCATCATACTT
>LPNX010569059.1:0-11660 GCA_001517045.1 Pseudotsuga menziesii | reverse complement strand
TTGGGACATTTATGGCCTATGTTTCTTGTTCATACTTATATTGAAAGGAATATTTTCAATAAAAAAAGTATGATAGTTTTGTATTTCGCAGGAATATTCGAGTTAAGGGGATCGTCAATAAAATGGATTTACGCATTTATCATCATGAAAAAACCACTATTATTGAGGATTTACATTTTCTAGTTTGAAAGAAAAGATGTATATTGTGGTATTTATTTTGCATATTTGTAAGCACTAATGGAGATATAGCTCTCAAAAAGGGTTAAATTAATTAGATCCTTCATGGGATAAAAATAGCAAAGTGGTTTAGAAGAGTGAACATTTTGATGGATTTTATAGAATTCCACATAGATCATGCCATTCCAGATGGATATTTACCTCATGCTCAACATTTACAGGTCATATGCATCATCCTTTAGTGCCCACATTAGAGGAAATTTCAACTCAAAATGGGCCTCCTAAAAAGAATTAATAAAATAATAGTTAAAATAATAAAATAATATTTATTAATTTTGGAGGAAAAAAAAGAAAAAAACTAATTTTTTGTTTGTATTTTTTACATATATCCCCGTGGTTTTACTCAAATTTCAATCGGGAGAGCTCGTTGGATGCGGAATTAAATTATGCATCCAACGAGTACCTACTCGGCATACTTTTGATGGACCCCGCTACCCCACAAACAAGAAATATCTGAAAAAACATGATGATGGTCATCATCATGTCTTTTCAGGTATTTCTTTTTTTGGGGGTAGAGGGGTCCGTCAAAAGTATGCCGAGTAGGTACTCGTTGGATTTTTGGGGGTAGAGGGGTCTGTCAAAAGTATTCCGAGTAGGTACTCGTTGGATGCAGAATTTAATTCCGCATCCAACAACCTCTCCCGATCGAAATTTGAGTAAAAATGCGGGGAGATATGTTGAAAATACAAACAAAAAAAGTAGTTTTTTTTATGATACCTATCCCCAAATTTATATTAAAAAAAGTGTTTAAGACCTATACGGTATTTCAAATTTAAATCAATTTCATTGGCTAACACATGATGACATGGAATCTGAATCAAAGTTAAAAGTCCCATTTTGAGTTGAAATTTCCTCTAATGAGCCAATATTGCACCTATATTTATTTGTAATGGATTTCCAGATACTTTAATTTAGTGTGCACTTTGCATCAATGGTCACAATAATGTTAACTAGATCGAACAATTTCTAGAAAAGTGATTATGATACTCTTCCAGTGCATCGTAACATAAATAGTGAGAACTTTAACATGACTTGTGAACTATGTATCCCCAAGAATTGGAAATGGGAAATGACAAGTGTGATGAATATGGTTGTCATTGATGACAACACATTAATGACAAAGCTTGTTTGACAAGGACAATTAAATAAAAAGCATGACATGGAAAAGGACAAAGACAAGAACATGGCAATGGAAAAATATTTGGCATCTTGGGTTTTGGAGCCATTGGAACACCTAGTGGGCCAAATGACCCAGTCTGTGGTCATTTGGGTATGATGTGGCTCATAGGTATATGAAGGACCTTGACATTATATATGATGACCACATTGCTTATGGTATCTTGGACCATGAATAATTGATGGTTATGTCTTAGAAACTTGGGTCTTGGAACCCACTCATGATGATCTTTTTTTAAATATGATGTGGCTCTTGTCCATGCAAACTAATGAGCCCTTGATGTGGTACTAAGAATGTTGAATAAGCCCATAATATGTTATGGAGTTCTTAAAATAATTGAAGTTGAATTTGAAGTTTTTGCATAATGAAAAATCCCTAGTTACATTGAACAAGTCCCTACAAGGTTGGCTTGTTGATGAAGTGCATGATGAGATAAGAACCCCTACTTGAAAATAGTAAAGAAGACCCTAAATAAATGAGAAGTGCATATTCATATAAACCTTAACAAAGTTGCATTATAGCCATGAAAATCATGACAAGTCGGCTATGTCAGATGTTAGAATAAAAATGAAAACAATTATTTTTAACACGTCAACTAGCCAGCAAAATGGAGGTTTAACAAGCTGGCTAGGCAATTTGGCTAGGCAATTTTTAGAAGGAAAACTAGTGTAAATAAGAGCTAACACTCTCATACCTCAGTGTGAAATTTGGATGTGTGAAAAATCCCTGGTTTTTGGACTGTTTACTGAGGCACATGCAGGTCATTGTCGAAGAATTTCTTTGGGATGATAAAACATAGTTGCTAGGGATTTTTTGAAGTTTTATTTTTGAATTTTTTTTGGGTATATGACAGGTCTGAAACTTGGGTAAAACAATTCACTATGGCAGTTGCTATTGAAAGTGATGAAATTCTTGATGCTAAGGAAGGGGGCACACTATTAGGAAATAGATGGAGTGTACAAACTAATATTCTGTAGTTTATTTGAGGGTACAAACCACTGCTATTTATTATCATCATTCAACATAGGTTTCTATCTGTTGAACAACAACAAACTAAAAATACTTGTCAGTAGAGAACCGACAATACTTATTTTTACAGTACTAAAAATGCAAACTTAAGGAAAGTACTATAGCAGAGTTTATCTCTATTTTTTGGAAGCCAAAGGTGTAATAGGGCTCAGCCCTTAAGAGGGAATTCAAAATAGCATATTAGAACCATAGGAGAGCTACAGTATATGGTTGACAAGGTAACTCGTTGATGTATTTGTAACTTCGGAATGTATTCACTTGTATATCTTATGTATTGTACCCCAATGTTTCTATTGGGAAGTATCTGTAATGTAATTGAGTCATGTCATGCCCCAATGTTCCTATCGGGAGAATTAATAATGTAAACAACTCATGTAAAGTCATTGAGGTTAACCCTCCATTGTAAGTCAGGGAAATAGTCCCCACAATTGAGTTAAGGTTAACCCTCCTTGTTGATTGAAGGGCCAAGTCCCCATAGTTGTGGGGAACTAGGGTTATTAGAATCTCCTAGAGAAATCATCCCTAGTAAGTAACTGTTAAGTGAGGCTGACTTGTTGGAGTGGAAATTAAGTGAACGAAATAATATAAATAGAGAGTGAGCATCTCTATTTATCACACACACTCACTCACGGGGGCGCATGAGTGAGAGAGAATAAGCTCTCTCAAATGAGAAAGAGAGAGAATAGTTGTTGGAGATCATGTTTTCTGTCTTTTGGTTTTACTGCTACTATTGGTGCTCATTCTATATCTTAGGAAGTTGTGGGGATTTCTCCTGTATGGTTTCCCCGAGGAAATTTTTTTGTGTCTCTTGTCTCTTGTGATTATTGTTGTGCATGTTATTCTCTCAGATAAGATCCTAAGATCATATTGCTTAAAAGATAAAAATATAACATGGTATCAGAGCTAACCTGAGAAGAAGACACTGTGCAGCTGCAGAAGCTAGCGATTCTTACTTTTTCAGTCTCTCTCCACAATCGATTAGAAAAAGGAGGCTAGGCTAAATCTCCATTCAAGGGTGCATATTTCTGTCGAAGCAGAATTTGACTACGGGCATTTTCAATTTTTGTTGCAGGAAATTATGGCTTCTTACAGAAGAGGAATTTTTTAGTCAGCCCGACATAGGATTAATCTCCTCATCAAAATCAAAGTTTAGAGACCTAGGTCGATATTTTTGGTTGGGTGAAACTTCGGGAAATTCAAACCCTAGTTTGACCTTGAGCATGAAAAAACCCTAAAATACTAAAAATGGTAGTTTTGGTACATTCTCTCTATCTTGGGATTGAAGAAGTATCAGGGGATGAAATTTTCACATGCCGAAGATAAAATCCTGATGTACCCTGTGTAAACATTTCAGACTCATATTCGCTGTATTCTGGAAGATATGATTCCTCCAAATCAAGATTCCAGCCTCTCCCAGGATTCCTCCCCAAACAGGACACCTGGGAAGAATTGCTATATCTCGGGCGAAGAAGGTCCAAATGAAATTTCTCAAGATGTTACAGAAAGGGAACGAAATTTAATTTACGTGGTAAACGTTTTAGATCCATAAGACACACCAGTGACATGTGGAAGTTTGTACAACTTCACTATCCTGAACTATCATGAAACAAGTCACCTTGGAAAAATGCTCATAAGTCCCAATTGTTGAAACCAATTCTGGTAAAACCTATGGTGTTGGAAAGTGGATAGACAATGTTTCCTCAGTATGAAATTTTAGAAACAGAGGAGCATTAAGTGCAGAGATACCATAGAAACAATATTAGACATTTCTGCAGAAGAAATTGGTAAACTAGGGCTTCCTGTTCCGAGAGCTTCCCTCCACTATTTTTAGAAAAGAAGTACATTGGACAGCTCACCTTGAAGAGGTATATATTTCTATCTAATAATATCTGAAATATTCCAAGTTTTGAAAATTAGGGTTTCTTTGACAAACCCTAGGTCATCCAGATCCGGAACCAGGACGGACACCTCAAATCGATAAGATCCAATCTATTTCTATTTACATTTGAGGTTCTCATTGAAAAATGACTAATCACACCATCTTGATGACAATCTTGGTGAGACTGACAACTTCCAAGCATGGAAGTATAGGATCTCACTAGTTCTTGAAGGAAATGAATTGGACACCTACATAATTAGAGAGGTTCCAGTTCTAGACGGAGATGAGGCTAAAGCCTTACACAAGAAGAACTTGGTCAAGGCCAAGAAGATCATTGTTGATTCAATCAAGGATCACCTTATACCATAGGTGTCTTCCCTAAAGACACCTAAAGAGATGTTTGATTCCTTGGCCAAGCTATTTGAAGGGAAGAACATAAATCAAAAGATGACTTTAAGAAACCACTTGAAGAATGTGAAGATCCCAAATGTAGAGACCATACAGTCGTACTTTACAAGGGTCTCTCAAATCGAAGAACAACTTGTAGCAGTAGAAGAAGAAGTGGAGAATGCAGAAGTTGTGATAACTACTTTGAATGGCCTCCCAGGATCATGGGATTCATTCATTCAAGGAATGTGTGCCAGAAGGAAGTGATCACTTTTAGCAGACACTAGGAAGAATAAGAAGCTCAACTCATAATAAGAGAAGAGAAGATGGGAGAAACTAAATATCAAGCTCTCCCCATCCAAAGAAGATCCCTCAAGCTATGAGGAATACAAAGGACTCAACTCTTGAATAACCTCTTATCCATATTAGCATTTGGATAAGAAATGATGAATGAAAAAGATGATGAAGTAGAAGGCTCAAGAAGGAGTCTACCTACGAAACAAATAAAGATAAGTATTCAATTGTCATTTCATGATATTGTTTTGTTATGCATTTGTTTATATTCAGTTAATGTATTATGCATGATATAATGTTTGCATTGATGAAAATATACTACTAATACGCATGTGATGGGTAAGTAGCTCTTGGTTCTATACAACTCTCCATTGTTACTTATCTAGAATGAAACCTCTTTGCCGAGATATTGGATTAGTGCACAATCTCAATGTTGTCTTGGTAGAGATGGAAGGTGTCTAGAAAGTTTCCATGAGATATGGATGAATGTTGTATTGAATAAAATAATTGCATGATTATATCTTTATGCATAATAATTTACCATTATGAATATGGATTATGAAATGTTTCTAACCATACAACTGATGCATTTGACTTGTAGGAAATACCGTGTACAATCACCTAAAAGAAAAGAAGGACTAGACTTGTTCCAAAGAACAAGTAACGACAGTTCAAGAAACAGTCCAAGAAACAATCCAAGATGAAGAATAATATGATGATACTTTCAAAGAAATAAAGAGGCCTCAGACACAGTGCAGTTATGTAACACTATTGAGCGACATCATTGATGAAGAACCTTCCATCTATGAAAAAGAAGCCAAGAAGAAAGGGAAGGAGAGTACTAGTTCAAGAAGAATGATGTCTAGGATGCGGCATCGAGACCTAAAGGGAAGTTCGTGTTATCTTCCATATGGATCTACAAGATACAACATGTAGTAGATGACAACATTGTGGGATACAAGGTAGGATTTGTAGCATGAGGATTCTTAGGGAAAGAAGGCATAGAATACGAAGAGACATTTGAATCCACTAGAAATACACATGACATGCAAAATCATGTGTACAAATGAAAGAAGGCTTTGTAGGAGCTCAGAAGGAACCCATGGGATAAAACATACATGAGAATCTTGAAGATCACCTAGAGTGATGAATATCCTAACCTTTGCTACAAGGTTGAAGATGAAATCCTATAGAGGATGAAAAGCTCACAAATGGGTGCGAGAAGAAATTTTGAAAAATTTCAAGATAGAGGATCTTGGTATATAGTGACCCTAGACAGATACATAGAATATTAGTAGCAGAGGAAGCTACTTGTCACTCTAGTAAAGAATGTTTCAATACAAAGAGTACGAAAGGAAGAGAGAGAATGATGCTCCTCTTTAGAGGGAGTCACTATAGAATATCCTGAGGTTCGACATGGTATGACAAGATGGATAGCTTATTGATGGCTCTAGGATTTACTGAGAGTAAAGCAGATTCCAACCTTTACTTCAAGGTTGAAGGCGAAAGATCAGTGATGCTCCTACTATATGTCAATGACTTGTTCCTGACAAAAAAGAGGAACTCATTAGAGATGCAAGAAGGAGACCTGCTATCGAGTTTGAGATGAAGGACTTGAATATGATGCACTAATTTATAAGGCATGGAGATGTGGCAGAATGCGGATGGAATCTTCCTGGGACAAGGGAAGTATGTAGTAGATATCCTGAAGTGGTTCGGGGTGATGGAATGCAAGGCCATGAATAAAACTATGGCATCGAACTTGAAGCTATTGAGTGATGCTTCATCAGAAATGATTGATGCCACGATGTATCGTCGGATGATTTTTTCCTTGACGAATACAAGACTAGATATTTTCTTTGCTATGAACACATTGAGAGATGTTCACTTGATGGTTACAAATCATGCATTGAGGTACTTGAAGGGTACAGTTGATTATGGGCTAAAGTATGAGGCGGATCAAAACATTAACCTAGAGGTTTATGTGGATTCAGATTGGGAAGGAAGTACCATTGATAGGAAGAGCACTTCTAGGTGTAGTAGGAAGCAGTCCTGCATGGCTCTGAGTACAGCCAAGGAAAAATATGTTTCCACTTTCTATTTGGGATGTAGTATGTTTCTTTTGAAAACTACTATTTGATTTGATTGATCTGAGTTGCATTATTGTATGATGCAGAGAGGAGTAGTAAAGCTCCAGTATGTGATCCAGATCGAGATCTCTCAAAAGATGGATTTCTAGCATAGCTGGTAAGACAGGTTGTCTGAGCATAAATCCTGATGAAACTTGTAGGTTGCTTGGACACAATCCATTCTGTAGGATGTTCTCGGATGTAATCGGTCCTGGAAAAGCTCGTAGGTTATCCTTCGACATAATCAGCCCTGATATGATCCTCTTAACACTCCGTTTGCAACAGTTGATTTATGGGCCTAACAAAGTTCAAAAGGATCCTAGTCATTAATAACTTATATGAATGCCCTTCAGATATAAAATGTATGTTTTCCATCATTTTAGACCGTCAGATGAAGAAGAAATCTTGATCTACGGTGGTAGATTCCTCCAAAGGTGTAGACGTGCAGCAACAAACATGATAGAGAAAGGTGTCGTAGACCAATGATATGGGATCACAAGGAAGAAGAGCGATGATACAACGTGGTTTTGGCCAAAATACACAAGGGAATGGTCAATTTTGGAATTCACAGAGTCTATTAAAATGGGAAAGCAATGAAAGGCCGAGATCCAGGCAAAGCCCGATCGACGGCTTGAAACAGTTTCGTTGAGCCAACATGCTTGATAGAAGGAACATTCCCAAATCGTAAAACAGGTTAAAGGATAGAAATATCTAACGGTGGAGATGAGAGCATGAGCAGATATATAGCCATAGATGATTTCTCTAGACATACTTGTGCAAATAAAGTTGCAATTCCATATCACGAAAAGTGGTACCGGATGTAGATATCAATAGTTATGACAAAGAAGTGAATAAATCTACGGTCAAGGTTCTTTTCACGATCAGAACTAGCATGGACAACGTCAGAGTCTGGGTTCACGAAGAGGTGGTAGGACCCACTCAGATCGATGTTCGAATGGAGAGGTCGATCTCCATCGATGGATAAGAGCATGCCATGATCTAAAGTTGCTCGTTGTATCAAGAAAGGAGAAGTTGGCAATAGATCCTCAGCAGGCAACATGGATATCGCTTTCACGTTATCAGGATGAATAAAGCGCTGCGTTGTCAGTTCACGTTACCATGCACCACTTGCTCCATAATTTTTATGAATATTCGTAAATTGTGGTGATAGTTCCACTCTCTAGACTATTAGTGCTTGATTATGATTGAAAATGGTTTTTAGGTTTAGTTTCATAGAATAGTCTCAGTGCTGAAATAATATAAATACACTCCTGATAGAGGGAGATAAGGAGTTGGCGGGGGAAACTTTCAAGGGCTGAGGCTCTCCATTGTAATTAGTCTCATATTTCCGTGTTATGAATAAATTTGTAGAGGAAGGATTGTCTTTCAAGACAGACATTCCCTGTGTAGTTGCTTCTTTCAATATGTAATCTCTTTACGTGAAATGTTCATATCGTTTTCATTCCAATTTGTTAATTTATTTCATGTCTGAAATGAGTGTGTAACCAGAAATATTTCACCTTCTGTGGACAAAAGTTGTTCCTCTGGTCTGAATGGTTCAAATCCAGAACAAATGAGTGAACGACAAAGGATGAAGACCCTCCCTGGATGTCGTAGACACCTGGAATTTCACTTCAATAGTGAACCTATGTACCTGCAACTAGATCAAACACGCAAATACATCAAAGCTACCAAAACATCATCTACTTATCCATTTTAGTGACTAAGGAATCTAACAAGATGTACATGCGAAATTAAAACAATAGTAATGTGGGACAAAAATCAGCTTTGCATTAAGATGAATGGATAAGTTTACAACCAATTAAGCCTTAGTGTCAAAATGCATCTCCATGAGACCAACACTTCATCCCCATAAGCTCCAACTTTTCTCTCTATTCTCTCCAATGGCTTGGGCCAATTGGTCAATCCAACAGCATAACAATACCTCTATAGTTCTCTCCCTCAAGCATGGACATGAGCTTGTATTTATAATGCTCAATGGATAGGAATGGTTGAGATATTTGTGGATGAGGTGGCCTCTAAGATCCTATGATGGGGTATATCGAGCTCAACTAATCCAAAATGATAGGGACAAGGGAGGACATGAGGCTCATGATCTAGAAGCCTCGAGAAACTTCTCTTTTTCCCATTTTACCCAAGGTACCACTTTTCTTCTCTTATGACAAAGTGGTTTAGATGAGAAATGCTTATGGACCAAAGGCCATAGGCAGTGGCACCAATTATGGCAAACATGATGAAGGAGGTGCGAGCAAGGTACCGCTCATGGTTCATAGGGAAAGCACGGTGTTGAGTATTTTCATGTAGAATTGACAAACAACATGGGTTTCCACTCCAAGTGTTGGGATTAATGGCAAGTATGTAACTTAAAGGTCTTATCACATGGTGGTGACAGGATTTTGGTATAATAGGATTCCTCCCAAAGCGTGAGTCTTAGAGGGATACAATAAACAAGAGCTTTGAGAGAACAAGTTGTCACTTAAAGGTAGAAATGTCAGCTCAATCAGAGCATGTTTTCAAGTAGGAATCTGTATTCCATCAATATTTTCACTCATAGAAAGAAGTAACCAACTCATTGCTGCATACCAATACAAAGCAGATCCATGGGAGGAATAAACAAGCATGGATACTAGAATACAATGTAGATCCATGTAATAGAGGACTCAAACTTGGACATAGCTAATAGACATACAACGTAGATCTATGTCATATAGATGCAAATTTAAGCATAGCCACGACCATATGAATGTGGACCCATGCTAGATATACAAAACTCCATCGCAACCTGGGGAAAAGAAATGAGCACTTTAAACAAATAATCAGGGTCTTCATCTCGTCTTCCGCAAAGTATGATTCTATCCATGTAATTACAATGATGTGAAGTTGAACATGGTAGAAACCACTTGATTACCAACCAATAAAGTGAACTTTTAACAAGTGCGAGGGAGATCACCATTGATGACAATGATTTCCAAGGTACCCTACTGCAATCTACTAAGTGTGAATAGATGTCCTAATGTCGAACACCCAGTCGATTCTATCGATCAAAGGTCAATGATGTGAACCTATGTCAAGAGCGAGAGAATCTACCATTAAGGAATACAAATCTCAAGGTACTAAGTTTTTGTTTCTAAGACTATTTCCCGGATGATGAGCTGATGTCAACGGGAATAGTCTCGTCGAAGGAGGGCCATGATGAGTCCCACATCGAAGATACAAAACTCGGAACATAGTTCTGGAATGATGTGAATGTAGTAACCATAGGACTAACTCAAAAGTACTGACACAGATATTGTTTTGACTGTAGAGGAAAAACTTCTTCAACTTCCCTTTGAACATTGAGCGGCACGACAAAAGACTTGGCAGCATGACTGAATGGGACAAATACACAATGCAATAGTGGACAATGCATTCTTTTGAAAGACTCAAAGGAGTGGCATGACTCATGAAAGTGGATCATCATGGAGATCAGCTGAATACCCAATTGACTGAAATGATATGCAGACAAGTGCCATGTTTAAAGGTATTGACAAATTACTACCATTTATTTGCAAAATTATTCCCTTCCCATTTTCCCCGTCATGATCGATGAGTGGCTGGAGTCTTCCTTTTTCATAAACAGTCTATCCAAACCTAAAAAGAGATAACCTACCATCAGAAAGACGAATCTTCAAATGATTTAACGAGCGTGAAGAAGACAATATCACTCAACAATCTTTTCGTATTTAGGGAGCCTAAAAAGAGTTTAAAGAGGACTCCATGAGGTTTCTTACACAATGTTAATTTTTACGAGCCTGGAAAGAATAAGAAACGGACTCGATGATATTTTCGTGTTTAAAGAGCCTGAAAAAGAGTTGAAAGAAGACTCCATGGGGTTTCTTTACACAATGTTAGTTTTTATGAGCCTAGAAAGAATCAGAAACAGACTCAGACCTTCGATACTAGGTTTTAAGAGCGTGACCAAAGTGTCGTAACAAATGCTCATCGACTTTTTCTGTTTTATGGTAGTATGAAAAAGTAAAAAATGAACTCCCAAGACTTTACTGCAACTGTTCTTCTATCATGCAAAGACTCAAAACATGCATTAAATGTCCCAATAACCAACATTAAGGGATTATGACAGATGAGCTTCGAATAATAAAATATTTTAAATCAAAACTATAGTATGTCAAACCCAAAAATGTATATAAAAGTTATGTAAATAGTGAAAAATCAAATCATTTTACTATTTACCCATAGTGGAGAGCATTTGGAGCACTTTCCTAGTTAGATATTCAGTAGCTGATATTGGGAGTTTCCACCATAAGATTTGAGCATCGTCAGTTCCAGGTAACAGTTCAAACCCTACTCTTCATTTTCATAGTCTCAATTTTTATTTTAGATAGTGTTTTGGGCTTGTATGGAAAGCCCTAGAACCATGGGAATGGGCATCGTGCTTATCCCTTGCGGAATACGCAGTACCTCACTAGAACCACGCCAAAAACAAGGCTCACAGGTGGTGCCACCGCCT
>LPNX010569027.1:257764-377463 GCA_001517045.1 Pseudotsuga menziesii | reverse complement strand
GTAAATGGCTTTAACTAAACAGTGTTTAACGATTGTGTTAACATACAGTTATGCTTTTTAAAAGTTTTTAAATTTTTTGAAAAATTTGGGGTTTTGACAAGCGGGTTGGCTATGGGTCATGTGGTTGAAAATATAAAAACTTTGATGTCAAATGGAGGGATGATTTTAAGGAACCATACTTATTTAAAAGTGTATAAATGTTGGCGACTCTTACCAATTCTTAAAACATAAACTATACAATGTTTGGCGATACTTTTCAAAAAATATTTTAATTTCCAAGGATTTTATATCATTTATATAATAATTTGGCGATTTTTAGGGTGAAAAAAGTTTACCCCATCAAAATTGTGCAAAACAAGGCTTCAAAAAATGCAAAATGGCAAATCTTTTTTTGGAGAAAACCCCCTAAAAATAGCCCATGGGCTAAATTTCGCCCCTAAAATTATCCCTGGTCAAATGTTATCAAGTGGGAAGGGGAAAGAAAAAGGAGCCCGAGCTTTGTGATATTGAGGATAGAATTAATAATGTTTATTATGCAAATTCTTTAGGGTTATTCTCAGAAGTAGATAATAGGTTATTGGGTGATCTAGAGGAAAGGGAATTTAAATTATTCTCAATAGAAGAGGAGAATGGAGGCTGGAGAGATGGGTAATTTGTCTTTCCCAAGGGGGTAGTAACACCAAGTTTTTTCATAAATTTGCAGAACACATGAGGAATCCCAATTCTGTATGGGAGATTAAAGATTCAAATGGACGGGTTATTAGTGTCACATGCCCCAATTTGCAAAAAAAATTTAATGATATTTGAGGAACATTGTGTTAAATTTTATGCTAAGTTGTAATTGATGACTCAATGGGGTCATGAATATTTAATGTACATTCAGAATATTTTAATTATAAATAAATAAATGATGAGACAACAGCTTAGGGAAGCTGTTAAAAGAGTGTTTACTGGTTAATTAGTGGAGGAGGCTGGGTGGAGAGCAAACTGATAAGTGGCAGCATCCTCAAACCACTTCCAACTGTTGTAGGTGGCAACTTCCCTATATTTGTGGTCATGATTCCCCAAGAAAGTGGAATCAGAGCAGGTGGCTCATTAAATGAAAACTGACCCAGAAGACCTAGGCATCTCTATAAAATCTCCCATTGAAGAGAGCTGAGGCTGCTCATTCTAGAGAGGTGATCATTCCGGGTGAATGAATTTACCCAAGATAAATTCAATGGAGGGGATTACTGAAGTGTGTCTGAGGGGTTAACTGCTGAGACTGAACTAGTTACAGCTTCTAAGCTGAAGTTCATACTGCTGAGAGCAGATTTTGATTACTAAGGTAATTGGACCAGTCATGTGACAAAGGTCTTACAGTTGCATTCTCCACCCAGTTCTCAGCCAAGAAGACCAGGAACAAGCTCGGGGGTCCTGAGGAAGTGTTGTATGAGCACTCTCCAGGAGTTTGGTTGGGAGGAACAACCTCCTTAAGCTGTTGTTGTCTTGTCATCAACATGTTCTATTTTTTTGTTTTACTATCTCCAGTTAAATATTTCTTAGTTTTCTACTACAGGCATGTTAGTATTTTAGGGTTTATGAAGGAAGAATAACTGAGTAATGTTGGATTCAGTAAAATTATAGATTATATTAGAAATAGAAATGATTATGTGAAAAGTGAAATAGATAGAATTAAAATTCTCAAGCTGTATTTTCCCACACCTGACTCAGGTAGTACTCTAGTACAGCTGGGGTTGCTTAGGTGAATGAGATGATTCTTTTATTTGAATGAGAACAATAAATATATTTTACTTCATTTGTTTATGAATTTTGCTAAATAGCAGTACTAAATATTGTCTGTATTTATTTACTTCAGCTAAACTAAACAAAAAAATAGGTATGAAAGAGAACAGTAATAATATTATTATAAAAGTAATTACAGTATTAGTATTCTGATAGTATATAGATATAATGGTTTAACATAAGTAAAGTAAGTATATTAGCATCTAAAACCATGTGAAAAGAAATTTGTAAAACAGTTTATAAACATTGAAATTCCGGACACTGTGTGTCTTTATCTAAAACCAAAGGATTCTTCTATAATCTTTTTGAAACTACACAAAATAATGAAAGATAACAATATCCTAATTTTCAAGTATGCTGCACTAAAACCCTAATTATTTCTTAACTAAGAACTAAAAACAAAACTGTAAAAAATTGTTTAAGAATTATTAAATAAACAGAGCTAGCATCAAACAAATAACTGTAAGTAATATTATCATCCATTATCCTATTTTTAAACAGAGTTAAGAATGCTTTAAGTATAAACAAGGACATTATAAAACCGTAGGGTTATACAGTAATTTAACCCTTAAAAGGATTCTTCTATAATCCTTTTGAAACTACAGAAAATACTGAAAGATAACAATATCCTAATTTTCAAGTATGCTGCACTAAAACCCTAATTATTTCTTAACTAAGAACTAAAAACAAAACTGTAAAAAATTGTTTAAGAATTATTAAATAAATAGAGCTAGCATCAAACAAATAATTGTAAGTAATATTATCATCCATTATCCTATTTTAAACAGAGTTAAGAATGCTTTAATTATAAACAAGGACATTATAAAACTGTAGCGTTATACAGTAATTTAACCCTTAAAAAGCCGAGTTATAGAATTAAATATCATCTCTTAAACAATGCTTTAAAAATCATTATAATATAGAGTATTAATAAAAACATTACATATGTAAACCATGGACAAAATAAACCAATAATAGTTAACCATTCGCAAATATAAAATACTTATTCAAGGATAGGCTTATAACCTGTAGAGTCGAAGGGTCAAAACCGAGGCCTGCTATTAAAACCGAATATGCACAAAAATATTTTATTTTAAACTGTAACAAGATACATTACTAACAGGAGAAGTAAAACCCAGCTCACTTTACAACCCGACTGTTTTCACAGTCTTCTATTTACTAAGCTCACTGTAAAACTGAAGTAACACTAGACAGAGGTCGATAAGCATCTCTGAGCTCAGAGCTGGGCTCTTTTTAAAAACATAAACAAAAGCAATTACATTGCTTAAGCCGTAAGGCTGAAACTTCATATAAAAACCATATCTACATCATGGCTTCAAGAGCCTGTGTTACCCAGCACAAAGTATCGCGAGGGGTTTAAATAAAACATGGAGATACTTTAAAAAAACTAAAAATCATAACCAACAAAGAACCGAAGCCATGTATCCGCCCACAGGAACCACTTCCAGCAACCAAAACCGCATGCAGGGAGAAACCTCTATGGGACCGGGGCTTACCAAATGGAAGACCAAGAAAAGACTAAGGCATGGGCTTGTTTTTCCACCCATAGCCTAGAGCCGATAGCAGGAGCTTGTAAAACCAAATTAAAACATCATCCAAACTCTGTTTGCTTAAATGGTAAAAACCCTAATAAGGTAAATCAATTGTAAAGAGAAAATGAGGTAGGAAAAAGTTTACCTGTGAACTGAAAGTCGAAGCTGAGAAGAAATGGCCACACCAGCTCGATGGCACCGAACTCAAAAACAAGAAACCCTTGAAGCCAACTCTGCGACAGGGACAACAAGGAAACTGACTCAAGTTCACAATGCAAAAGCAATGGGTGAGCAGTAACAAGAGTAAGACCATTACAGGCTTCGACCTACTTGGAGAAACAACAACCACTCTCACAGTGTATTTTTCACTTACAAGAGAACCCAAACCATAAACCATGATACCAAAGTTTCACATTACAAAATTGCAAGATAAATGCCCAACGACAAAGGAGGTTGCAGGCCTCTGATGGCCGCAAGCTCACAACTCGGCTAGCAAGGAGGAGAGCCCTCGGTCCATAATGAAAAGAAGTAGGTTTTGCAACAATATAAGTCAACCAACGAATGGAGGAGGCCCTGTCCACATGCCCTTCCAAAAATCTCAACAAGTGTGGGTCGAGTTCTAATGTCAGCGCTGCACAAATGTTTTAAAAATCTATCATTTCCATGACCTTATAACATATGATTGCCAATAATAAAAACATGCCATCACTTATAATATACTAGTTTCATATGATTGCTAATAATAAAAAAATCATGCCATCGAATATATTATGCCATGGAAACTAGTATAGTATTGGATTAAGAACTTATAAGGTTGGTTTGCCATCGTTTTGACTACATTGTAGTAGTTGATAGGTAGGTAATACTACCTTAGGATATAAGTTAACTTAATTGTTATAAATTAGTACTGTTAGGTTATACGTTAACATAGTTATTATAACATTGAAATAATAAGTATGTTGTTTCTCAAGAAGGTGGAAAAAAGTATTGTAAACTGGTGTTTTAGACGGTTGTCTTTGGGGGAATATTAATTCTTGTGAAATATGTCTTAGAAAGTATTACAGTTTACTAGTTGTCAATGGCTCAAGTTCCTAAATTCATTTTAGAAAATATAAGGCATAAACATTTTAAATTTCTTTGGATTGGTAAGAAAGAGAAGGAGGGGGTTCACCTGGTAAAGTGGGAAAGATTGGCTTGGACCACACTTGGACTAAGCTTGAAGGAGGATGTGGTTTAAATAATATTTTTAATTAAATAGTAAATCTCTTGTTGCTAAAATATTATGGAGAAGATTAACTAGTTATAGGTTGTGGAGTTTCCTAGTAAAAGCTAAGTATCTCAAATGGAAATATGTTGAAGAATGGGTGAGAGTGGAGCCTAAAGAATTAATAATGTTTCTAACTTTTGGGTAGGTTTAGTCAAAGATCCTCTTATTGTAGTAATGTGGTTGGCATGGAGGATAAGTGATGGGAAGATGATTAAGGTGGGAATGGATCCTTGGATTGGTGGACCTATTGGTTATAGTTTGTCTTTTCCTTTGTTTAAAGAAATAAGGTCTAAAGGTGTTAGTACTTTTTACCAAGTATCTTTAATGGAAAGGAACAAAAAATGTGATCATATGTGGGAAATAAGTGAATATTTTGGCTTGGAAGGTACTCTGGTGAATGAATGGGATGAATATGTGCAAGCCTTGAAGCAATGTGACATTAGTCTCACTAGTGGAAAATGAGAGATTAGTGACCAGGAGACCAAAATTTTTGGTCACCACAGTTTTTTTGAAGGGATAAATGACCAAAATTGATAAATTTAAGTGAGATAACTAAAAAAGGCCAAGATAAATGACCACTTTTGGTCATGGGATAAAAACCAACTAAAAAGACCAAGATAAATGACCAAATTTGGTCACGGGATATCTAGACTAAAAATGACCACATAACAATTGGTCATTTATTTGGTCATTTATAGTTGTCACTCCGGCAATAAAAAAAATTCCCAATTGTTTTTCCCTCTCAAATCAATTGTTTCACCCATTTTTGGACATGGGAAGCCAATGAGCAAAGGCAAATTCGTAGAAGATAGATCCAGAGGGAGGAAGAAAAAATGAAGGAGGATATCCTGAAGAGTCCCCTCACATTGAAGGTAGCGGGTCTTCTACTACTTGCCATCGCATGCTTCTACTTGGGAAAATATTGGGCAAGCGATTATGACCAAGTACAGATCATTATTGGCTCGATTTCCTCTTCGGTTCAATCCCACATGGTTGCCCTTGCACGCACCGAGGCTCCAACCTATGACCTCTCTTCCCTAAACATCACAAAACCCACCCCTTCTTTCTCCTCCACCACCACCACCACCATCACCAGCTTCCTTTGGCATAGTGGACAAGGATGGAGTAATGCAGGATCATTTCTTGGTGGGGGAGGATGACAACTTGGATGATTATGACACTGATAATGACACCTCTGTTTCTGAGATGGACATCTTCGAGCAATCATTCAATGGATCTAAGAATGTGAAGGGGAGCACCGAGATCGGGGTGGACACCAAGGTTGAGAGATTCAAACTGTGCCCTAAGAATATGAGTGAGTATATACCCTGCCTGGATAATGTTGCTGCAATTTCCAAGCTCAAATCGATGGCGAGAGCGGAGAGGTTTGAACGTATTTTCCCGGACAAAGAGAACTAGTTAAATTGCCTTGTTCCCACTCCACCTAACTACAGCGCTCCCATTCCATGGCCCATAAGCCGCGAATTGACATTTTCATGTTCAATTTTCTTATGATTCCAAAATGGGTTTCTGCACAAAATGG
This sequence comes from Pseudotsuga menziesii, assembly GCA_001517045.1. Lineage (NCBI taxonomy): Eukaryota > Viridiplantae > Streptophyta > Pinopsida > Pinales > Pinaceae > Pseudotsuga > Pseudotsuga menziesii. Next base: position 371,315 of record LPNX010569027.1, on the reverse strand, counting down.
AGACCGGGGTTATCATTAGTTGTCAACGAAGGCTTCGCTGTAGTCTAGCTACGCTGGCATATTCAATCCTCCCGAAGAAAGAAGGTCTTACCCTTTGCGTTGCCGAGACTGTTAATGATGGAAGGATAATCAATAGGGTTTTAACAGATCCATCTAGCCACGACAAGGTTTGTTGTAACTTGTCTCCTCTTTTTTTTTTGAATTAATAAATGCAAGATAAGATGAGATTATATAATTTAATTCATACCCTACAAATTTCAGAGATGTATTGTCATTTGGCCTATTGGTGAGGCATCCAAACTTATTATCTAGACACTAAATCTCCAATTGAGTGAATCTATCGTAATGTTCAGATATGTAAGACATCAAAGACTTATTTTCTGGATCCTAATGTTCAATTGAGCGAATCAATCATCATGTTTAGAGCTTGTCGGGTATTTGTCATATGTTTGGAAAAAACAGTTGTGGGTATGAGATTCTAAATTGGTTGTAAGTATTCATTTTTCTTTGTCTCTTGATCTTTTTCATTTTTGAAATTCATGAAACAATTGGATGATTTTGCACATAGTCATAAGATCAAGCCAGAATGTGTGTATGGTCTAGATGGCAGATGCTAGTAAGTATAGTTCTCATGAAATCACTATACAATCCTACCGTGACTAGGTTTGTTTGTCCCCTCTTTCCTTTGAAGTATTAGAATTCTGAGATGTCATCTCATTTGCTATGTTGGCAAAGCTCCAAAAACTTATCGGCTGGATCCTAATCTCCAATTGAGTCGACCCATCACAATGCTTAGAGCTCATGGGCATCTATCATATCCTTGATAAAACAATCGAGATCTGTGATTGTGAATTGGATGTAAGTACTAAGGACACATCATTATTTCTGTCATTTGATCTTTTGCTTTGCATAAAATACATCCGACAATTTGATGTGTTTTCACAATAGACACCTGTCAGATAGAATATTTTCCCACTGCATATGTGACAGAATATTTTAGGGCTCTCTTCACTGCAAATCTTTTGAAAATTTTATACCAAATTGATCTGTAATACCAAAATCCAGTTCCCCGCATTTTTCCCATTCTCATAGATTGCAGATCCTGGAAAGCACCTCAAATTTTGTAGGAATATTCACGTAGGCAACTTTATCCTTGTAAAAAGTTAAAATGCCCATATGGAAAAATTAGAATAGAAAATGATGAAAATTGAGGCATCTTTTATTGCTTTCACTTTTATTGTATGCTGGTCAAGTATTTGGAATGAACTTGACGAGTCTGGTCAAATTTTTCCAAGCATTGGTGAGTTTGACTAACTTTGTCCAAGCATTGATATTTCTAAGTAAACTTGGTAAGTGATCATTGATCTCATTGAGTCTTAAGAGAGTTCCAACATTGCCTTGTAGATGTACAATTCTTTGCTAAAAAGAAAACAATTAACTAAAATCTATTTATTTATATTGTGGTAATTTTGAGAATCGTTTTGCAAGCAACTAACTAAAATGTTCTTTTATAAACGATTCTTTTTTTTTAAATGACTGTCTTTGATGATCTATAGTAAATGCACTGATTTTTCTACCCTTTTTATGTAGAGCGTGTGCAAAAAATTGAGGAACATAAGAATTATTTGTTTCATTTTATAGATTTGGAGTACTCTTGCTGAAGAAGTGCGTTGTGTGCTATATGAATATCCTGGACTGAGTATGACTCAAGGACGTAAGGTGCATTCCATACTAATTCTTGAGTCTTGAGGAACCTTAGTGTTGTTGCTTAGAATTTTGCATTTTTGACATGCACAAAATGATTAGTAATGTCTTAATGTTGTTTTTTCAAAGAAAAAAATGATGCTTTTGTATTAATATCTATTTTATTATAGATGGACAAATAAGGGCTTGTCATATGACTTCTAAACTAATTCAAATTTCACATTCAGATAGAACCTTTAAATTTCAAGTTAAAGAGATTGCAGCAAATTACTCCCTAAGGCTGAAGATAAGCAACCACAAAGATAAATAAATGGATAAACAAGTTGCTTAAACACACAAGACACACTAAGGATGGCTAGACTCACTTTATGGATGGTTGTCCTAAAGATTTCTAAATAGGAACAAATGGGGCAGCTGAATGTTGAGCCTATTTTAGATGAGATAAAAGTGCTTATGAGATTAGAGTGCTAGGAACAAAATACCAGCAGTAGAAAACGAGCTATACTTGGATATTAACTACTCAAAACACACAAAACATGATACATAAGACTCAAATCTAGCTGCTGGATAGAGTGTAAGACAATCCTAACACAAATTGGTTTGCTGGGTTTTACTACTCAAATCTGTAAATACACAGCCAGCAAGCTAAATGACACATGAATATCCTGGACTGAGTATGACTCAGGGACGTAAGGTGCATTCCATACTAATTCTTGAGTCTTGAGGAACCTTAGTGTTGTTGCTTAGAATTTTGCATTTTTGACATGCACAAAATGATTAATAATGTCTTAATGTTGTTTTTTCAAAGAAAAAAATGATGCTTTTGTATTAATATCTATTTTATTATAGATGGACAAATAAGGGCTTGTCATATGACTTCTAAACTGATTCAAATTTCACATTCAGACAGAACCTTTAAATTTCAAGTTAAAGAGATTGCAGCAAATTACTCCCTAAGGCTGAAGATAAGCAACCACAAAGATAAATAAATGGATAAACAAGTTGCTTAAACACACAAGACGCACTAAGGATGGCTAGACTCACTTTATGGATGGTTGTCCTAAATATTTCTAAATAGGAACAAATGGGGCAGCTGAATGTTGAGCCTATTTTAGATGAGATAAAAGTGCCTATGAGATTAGAGTGCTAGGAACAAAATACCAGTAGTAGAAAATGAGCTATACTTGGATATTAACTACTCAAAACACACAAAACATGATACATAAGACTCAAATCTAGCTGCTGGATAGAGTGTAAGACAATCCTAACACAAATTGGTTTGCTGGGTTTTACTACTCAGATCTGTAAATACATAGCCAGCAAGCTAAATGACACATGCATGGCTGAAACAAGTTAATAACCCTCTAACAGCTGAAAATGAAGACTTAGCTGGATGGAGTGTAAGAAAATCCTAACACCAGCACATAGAGAACTATGGGAGAGATATATAGTTGAAAACCACTTTGTCCTTTAATCCCCAAGAAGCATAATACTATGACAAATCAGATAGACCTTTGTGGGACTTGAGTGTCCAGTTTAGAATTTGAATATGTACCAAGGCTAGGTCATCTCTGGTCATCCTATATTATTAAAATAATAAGAAAATCATCCTAGGCTTTGTAGGCAGGAGTTGAAGATACAATCTCTTAATGTCTAGATGCTAATGGCGTAATTGACATGGAATAGCTATACGATATCCCATTGTGAAGAAGATGTGTTTTTTTCAGAAGTGTAATTATTTCCCATATGTTCAAAATACGATGCCTTTTCACTACAAGGCCCTGCTTAGTAATGGCATCCAGCTGCCAAGGGCCTGATTCTGTACTGTGGAGGTTTTGGCACATTTTTATATTTTTGGGCACCCAGATACACAAATACAAGTGTCTTTCAGAGGGTGCTCAAAATGGTATCTGCAGCAAATAAGATAAGTTTTGTGGCCTGAAATTGAATATGTATGCTCCCACAGTTGTTCTATAGTTTGATTTCTCTATTACTATTGGTTCATGTGATGTTTTAAAAACTAATTGAAGTGACAAGGGCCCTAAAACGGGCCTCCCAGTTTCCTTCATCAGAAGTATTCTGCAATCCTAAGCAAGGTTTCCATGCTTTCCATAGTAGACGCATGCATCCTTCTTGTCTTCGATCTTTTGCTTGAACCACAGTTAATTCCTTCTTACCTACAAATAATGCTGGAGTGTCACTTGAACTACATGTCCAATTTTCCTCGTCAAGGAGAGCTGCTATATAGCCCTGTTTGATAATTTCTGCACACTTTACCAGTTGGTAGAATTCAAAGGAATGATGCTATATTTGCTTTGTAGCAATGCTCTATTCTGTTAGCCAAGTATTCTGTAACAGTATATCAGCATTACTACAATTATGTGTGAGTTTATTATAATGTCACAGAGGATCTTAATTAATCTGGTCAAAATACATGACAAAAACATTACCTAGACTTCAAAATTCTATTGAATCATGTATGCAGAGTAGATAGTTCCTTCTAAATGCTATTGAATCATGTATGCAGAGTAGGTAGTGCCTTCTATGAGGTAACCAGACCTTCAATGTCTAATAATTTTTTCTCAAATACCCTGCCCAATTCAACATGGAATTCTCTAATATAAATCCCTGAAAGGTGCGCTAAAGTGATGATCAACCTTCTACTGTTGGGTATGGCAAACAAAATTAGTCGAGGTTGACAAAGGACATGTACCTCTATCAATTGGGTCTAGTTCAGATCGTTTGGAAAAGAAATGTTATTGTCTCTACCCGCTCTCAAATCCCATTTGTGACATGTTTTGTTCTCTGTGCAATTAATATTGAGGCCATGAGCCATTTCCCCCTTATACATGGGTGACATGTTTTGTTCTCTGTGAGCCAATTAATATTGAGGCTGTGAGCCATTTCCCCCTTATACATGGGTGACATGTTTTGTTCTCTGTGAGCCAATTAATATTGAGGCTGTGAGCCATTTCCCCCTTATACATGGGTTCCTCCTTTTTTTTAAGGGGTTGTTGATCCACTCTCTAGGGCATGGGATTTGGAAATTTCCTAGGAAGTTTGCATGGGATTTGGAAATTGCCTAGGAAGTTTCAACTGGAGTGTGGCTTGTAGGGGAAGGAGTTGTTGATCCACTCTCTAGGGCATGGGATTTGGAAATTGTCTAGGAATTTTCAACTAGAGTGTGGCATGGGATTTGGAAATTTCCTAGGAAGTTTCAACTGGAGTGTGGCTTGTAGGGGAAGGCATTGGAGATAGCAATCCACACAATTAATATTGAGGTCGTGAGCCATTTCCCCCTTATACATGGTTCCTCCTTTTTTAAGGAGTTGTTGATCCACTCTCTAGGGCATGGGATTTGGAAATTTCCTAGGAAGTTTGCATGGGATTTGGAAATTGCCTAGGAAGTTTCAACTGGAGTGTGGCATGGGATTTGGAAATTGTCTAGGAAGTTTCAACTGGAGTGTGGCTTGTAGGGGAAGGCATTGGAGATAGCAATCCACACTTCTAGGTTGATTTATTTAAGAATATGAGCATGCAAGTTTTCACCGTGAGTGATCATTATTATATAAGACTTTTGGATTGCATTGTCAAAGTTTAGAAGCATCTCAACCTTTTGAATGGACACTTCATTTATCATCAAAAGATCTAATAAAAACTGAATGAAAGAATTTAACTGTTAATATATGGTTAATAGAAATAATAAATAAATAGAATGAGTTAGATAACCAATAGAAGATTAACCAATAGAGACACATCAGATTTTAATAGTGCCATATGTCAATCGGGTACAAACACTTACTTGGAGGTAGAATGTGTAGTGTCAACACAGTTTCATGATTTCATGAGAATATTGAGAGAAATGTTGTTCAAGGAGGGAGTCATCCTATTTCAAAAGTCAGTTGACTGTAAGCAAAGCATATTTAGGCTTAAATTTATCCTTAAATAGGAATTTATATGAAAATCATGGGTTTTAAATATGGATGGATTCTTATTGTTTTGAGAAATGGTTTACATAGAGAGAAAAGAAATTATTCAAGAAGGGGAAAATGCTTCATACTAATGGGTTCAAATTCTCTTCATTGGGATTTGGTCACAAAATTTGTAAGAGCTCTAGGATACATTTTTTGGAATCTAATTCCATATAGACCCATTCTCATATCCACCAGAGAGCTTACAAAGAGGAATAAACAACACATGACTCAGTTTTAATTCATCCAATGAAAGTACATCAAGTATCAACTTCTAACAATCATAGAACCCTCAATATCTATGTATTATACACATACACATTCAATAGGATAGTATACAGGACACCAAAGGCCCAAATCACATCAAGACTTTAGATATTTATGTTAAGAGTAAATTTTTTGTTTAGCTCCCAAGATTTTTAAGCTCTCTAGGTTGCATTTTTTGGAAGCTAGTTACCATATAGTCCCATTCTCATATCCACCATAGATATTACATATAAGAATCACCAACATTGGACTCATTTTTCATTCATCCAATGAAAGTAAATCAATTTTCAACTTCATACAATCATAGAACCCTCAATATCTATGGATTCTACATAGACTCCTTCTGTAGGCTAGTCCATGAGAGACCAAAGGACCCAATCACATTAGGACTTTGGATATTTATTTTAGAGTAAATGACTGTTTAGATCCAAATATTTTTCATTTAATTGGTTATATCAAATATACATTACATAATTCTAAATATTTCAAGTGAATGGTCTATTGACCTTCTAAATACAATTCACAACTCAAAGTTTGAATACTTAAAGCCAAAATTAGAAAAATATGCATGCTCAGAAATTCTGGACGGCTCATATTGTTCTTCATGTTTGAATTATTTGACCCACTTAAACTAAATAACTTTTATGAAATTTTGAAGGAAGATAGAGTAATATGTCTTCTACATCCTGTAAAAATTTCAGACCCTTCTTCTAAATATTGGCTGCTCATAAAGCAAAACATTGAACCCTTATTTTTGAGAAATTATGCATATGGTATTTGAACACGGTGTGGCTTGTGCGTGATACATAAAATGAATAATTTTAATGAAATTTGGTGAGTATAGATAATTTTTTATACAACATATCCAAATTTAAGACCTTAACTCCAAATTATGAGAACACACCAATCAAAATACTGGTCACTTGTCTATGTAAAATATTGTCTAGAGCACACTATGCATGGGATTTGGCAGGTTGTGTGGAATCAATTTTTTAATGAAAAATTGTGGGAACATAGAAATATGTTTCCTTTACATCATGTAAAAATTTCAGACCTTTATTCCAAAAATTTAGCAAGCATCGATCAAAATACTAATTGTCTCTACAGTAATTTCATTATCATGCTTATTTTGGGCTTGTTTGTGAGGTCTAAAATTGATATATTATTTTGGAATTTGGTGTGAAGGTAGAATAGTGTCTCTTCTATAACATATCCAAAATTTATCTTCTGATTCCAAGGCCTGTGTGTGAACCAATGAAAGGACTAAAACATTATCCTGCACACCAAAAATCTGAAAAACTTGAAACTAAAATTGACACTGAACTAGAATTTTTTTTTTTGGTGATGTAAGGTTTGAAAAACCCCAAGGATGCTCTTGCATCAAATTCCCCTGGATGAAAAAATTTAGCACCTTGCTTAAAATGTAGGATAAAAATAGGTGTAAACTGAGCATACTCTGGTACTGTCATTGCTGCTAACATCCAAAATATTTATTTCAATGTAATGACCCAACATTGTCCTACATCTAACCCAATTTTTAATGTTTCTTCCATTCGTTGTAAAGACAATATCAATTATGTGTAATGATAGGCTATAGCCTGCAGGTATAATTTAGACAAGGACAAGATGTTAAGGATAATAATAATTATCTATACATACTGATGTAGTTAGATTAAGTGTCCTATTTAATGGGGTTGAGATGTAATCTTTTGGATCAGAACAAAGATGTAAGGAAGCATTGAAGGCTGTAGTAGTAAAAGAAGAGAACAGAGTGTGTTGGTAGTTACTGGTAAAAGGGTGTTTTTTTAATCATTTAAAAAAATATGGATACAGAATGTTTTAATTCCAGATAGGATTAGATTTAAATCTTGTTGGCTCCTAGAAGATGGTTTTGCAATTGATATAGTTGTTACTAGTGGTTGCTGCTGGAATTCAAAGTTGCTCGATCATTAGTGTATTGGTGATGGAACTACTTATGGATCTATAGGATCCCATTTTGTATAAAAATTAGATTTCATCTTTGAAATAAATTCTATCTTCATTGAAGCCCATAATGGGTTGAAAACATATCACAACTTTTGTAACAAAATCACGAGAACTGATTTTAACTACGTTATGCCAAAATCAATCACCCATATCTCTGAGGGTCATTTCAATGTGGTAAAGAAATTTGAGGATCCATACTTTTCTGGAACTTTGGATAGAGATATGTTGATGTCCTTTTCTGGAACTTTTAGTGGCAAGGTTGATGTCTAGAATTTCCCACTATCTTTGAAGTCTGTTGTTTGGTTCTTTAAAGTTGAATTGTCAGAGAAAGGATTGCAATTTTTTGGAGTACTTTCAGTCTTTGTTTTATTCTTCATAGATCTCTTTGGCCGTAGATGTGAAATAGACATGGACTTGTCTGAAGAGCTTACAGGTTCAGTACCCTTGGGCCCTCCTCAACTCAAGGACCTTGCTAATTTTATTGTTTTCTATTATTTTGGACTGTAGTAACATGGAAAATTCATTGGTAACTAGGGACACGCTTCGAGTCGTGAAATATCTCTGAAACCATTATCTGACTCAAACCTCTTCTCCAAATTCCAAATAATAACTGAAGAGGCTTAAAATTGTGAAATTGCTTTGTCTGCGCAAATTGAGTCACAATACATTTGCAAAGTTCTCTTGAGGGAGAAGTATAATTGAAGCCTAATATTTTTGACATAGCTTGTCTTACACAGGAAAACCTTGCAACTTTGCTAATCTAGCCTAGAAATGCATAGTCCTGCAATTGAATGGAGATATTGATTAGAACATTGGATTTCTGTTGTGCAAATGGTTGGTTAGAGTATAGAAGAGATTTGAATTCCAGAATTTTTTCTTCTTATCCTGGGATCCCATCTGACAATTTTTTTTGTGGACCATGCAGAAGCACAAGTGTATCCCATTTGAAGAGCTTGCTGCAGAATTCAAACTCTGCACTTAGGTTCTTATATGTTTATAACTTTATCTATTATACATTTATATGGACATGCACATGAATGGATAGAGGCACTTTTTCAAAGTTAGTGATGTGTTTTGTATTTCTTGCTCTCATGAGCTAGTTGGGCTTCATGCATAAATGTTATTAGCCGTGGAATTTTTTGTTTTTACAAAAAATTCAGATGTCTTATAAGTGAAGTATATCTTACGATATTTAAATAGAATTAGTTTTCTACAGAATTGGAGACATGTATTCCATCTTAGTTTGTTGTGGCATTCCTTACCTTACAAGCATTTGAATTTACTGTCACTCTCTAAATTCAGAAACTGCATTTTGAGAGGCATGGGATTCAATAGAGATTTTCATTTTGTGACAGGAATGACTTTGTTTTGTTTTAGTTATGATTGTGGATAATGTTGTATAATCCATAATGATTGGGGTGGTGGTACGGGAGTGGTTGTCAGTGGTTTTGAAAAGCATGTTTGGCCAAGATGTAAGGCTGCTCTTCAGCTCCTTGATCCTAATTGGGGAGAGAAAGGGTTTGACTATGGGGGTTGGTTTACATTGTCCAATTTCAGGAAGGGGATGAATAGGGTTCAGTTCAGGTGCGGTTGGACAAGGTGTATAGTCCTTGGGAGGACATCTCTTTTTTGGATCCTGGAAGCCTATTGATGTGCTAATTGAGGCTATTGGATTGTGTTAACACTTGAAACTGTGAGGTTCTAAGGTAACTAGAAACAATGCATTGTCACCTTGCACTATTTCTCTGCACTTTGGATTAGTACTTGCAAACCATAGCGGAGAATCCTTTTGTGACTTTAGGGGTCAACTAACAATTAAAATTTAAAAACAATCAGTAACACTTAAATTGAAATACAAGCTTGCTGCCCTAATTACTTCTATTAATAAATGTGAAAAACCAGCAAGCAAAACATGACCTAATAACTGAAAAAATTGAATGGGAAATGATCCAAAACTTGATCCAAGTGTTGGGCACTCAACCCAACGTAATTCTAAACTAACAAAAGTTAAAGATTCTCTCTATTTCTGCAATTAAGATCAAAATTCAATCAAATTAAACAATTATGTTTATCTCCAAGTATTATTTTTGTTTGCGTAATCCTTTATGAGCATTTGTGATTCTCTAGGATATTAGCATGATTCTCTGCTAGCATGTTCACGTATATGTGAATCGTTTTTTACCTTGACATGCTTTGCATCATGTTTGTATGCAGCTGTCTCCATTGGTATGATTTGTTCTGAACTGAGATTTTAAACTTTTGTGTATATAATTGATATCTTCCTGTTATCATATCTTAGAGCATCCATTTCATCGCACTAGTTTCATCTTGCAAATTAATCAACCATTTCAAATAACCTGTATTTTTATTTTTATGTCATGGGAGGACACAACTGAAGGCCAAAGGTATCTCCTACATGGTCCTTTCATAAAGATTCCAACCTTGGCATTCTCACGAAAACATATATGTGGCTCTGGAAAAGTTGTAGACTGTTGTATCTATTTTGCACCTCAAAGAATTTGTTCATGGTCATTATTGAGGTGAGATTGATTCCCGGTTTCTGACCATTCAGGAGTGTATCAGGAAATTGGAGGAATAGAAATATATATGTCTCTGACTGTTAATCCTAAGGCTTTCAGGTCCCTTGCGACTGAATTCAAAAAGGATATGGCACGGGAGCTGGAAGTTGTTGTTTATCAGGTGAAACAGAAACCCTGCCAATGAAGTGAAAATATTGTTAAATGATTGTTTTCAGCAGTCAAAAAATCCTTAATACTTGTTGATAGTTTCAAAATTTTATTGTTTAGAAGGAAGTCATAGATTATTCATTTCATGTTTTCAAGAGTGACAATTTATGGATATATATTTTTGCAAACATGAAGCAAACAAAGGTTAACATTCTGAATGTCAACGACAGAGGAGATACCTTACAAATTGGATGGGCCGTATTGCTAGCTGACTCTCGTAATTATATGACAAACAGTACTGCTGAGGTTAAATAACTGAAATCTTTCCTTTTCCAATTAAATGCTTGAGGAATGAGGATGACTGAATAGTACTCTATGATTATTCATGTATATCGAAAAGTATAGTTATATGAATTAATTAAATATGTTGTTCTTTATCTTGTTTTTTCCAACCTTTTTCCATTTGTTCAACTGTTATCGATTTTCATCTCTGCAGAGAATCATCTCCCTTTTAAGTGGGCATCAGGTTCACCTTCGTGATGCCTTCGGAACTTACCATCTGTTAAGCTGGAAGATTTTTCCGCCTTCAAAAAGGTATAGTAGTTCTGTTTGTAAATAATCCAAAATATATTGTGGCTAGTTGTTTGCTATGGTTTTACTTGAGTTGTAATTGAGTTTCATGCTTAACCATTAGATAAATCAAGAACAGTGGACACAAACATGTAGTTTCAATCTATAAAATTTGCATAAACAGGGAAATTTATAGATGATCTATGCATATCTGAAATCAAGATCTGATTGAAAGTAAAATATAAATGAAAACATTCAACTTGCAAATAAGAGACAAATTGATAAAACATAGCTGGCATTATTCAGTTACCTCCATATATAATTGATGTTTTTCAGGAATGGTGACTAGCAATTAAATATTTGTTGCTGGTAATATGTATACGAGCTTGGTAGTTGATGCTACAAAAGAAAAAAACATTCTAGTTTGGTGACCCCAAGTGACTATCTTAATAAAACCAAATGGGAATTTTGTAGAGATAAAAGTGAACAGTTTTGGGAGTGGATCCACTCAAAGATATAAGTTTGGAACGATTGTTAAAAAATTTAATCTAGAAATGTTAAAAAATTTAATCTAGAAATAGTGTGCACACAACTTTTATAAATAAGAGAAAAAAATCATAAATATCAAACAGCGAATGAAAGAATCATCTTGAGGCTCTTAGTCCAACTCGTGTGTTGCAGTTTGTGTCTGTAAATCTGCACACATGGATAACAGAGATGGAGGTATGGCACACAGTATACAATGAGAATGCCTCAACTTGCAATGATAGCTCAATTCAATATGAGGGCTGCTTTATACACAGAGATCCAAGTAGCAGATGGTTGGGGATCATGACCATTCATCTAATGATCCAAGTTACTTATTAACTAGGACTATCTAATGACGACTTCATAACCCCTTCATAAACTCGCCACCCAATTCATAGAGTTTATCACATAATAATAATGAGACTTTCAAGGTTCACATGTTTAAGTCAGTGAAAGAAAATAGACCACAAGCTAGATATGTTTGAGTGTTCTTGCTTAAGTGTTGGGCATCATAATATTCCATTGGTGATGTCTTCATCTTTGTCACTGATGCTGATTTTCAAACCATAATTCCACTAGAGCTCATTGCCAAATTCTTCTACATCTCATAATTAGAACTGATTCTATTCCTTTGAAGTCTCATGCATTCAACATTCATCAATCCTTGATTGTTTTCCTTGAATGGTTGTTACTGGACTTCAACCTATTGGAAATAAACACTTCTTTATTGGGGGTCACCGACCTCACATTTGTACTCAATTTTTTGTAATGCTCAATGTCTAAAAAATCACTGTAGCATTACCAATGTTCTATAAGCCATCTTTGTGGTCACCACAACTTAAGTGTTTCACACAAATGTCTGGGTTATTATCACAAGTACGTTTTGATCAAGACAATCCTGGATCCTCATTTATCTTAATCTTAACCAACAGATGATTGGAACACAATTTCACTATAATCCTTTTTTCTTCGTCATTTGGAAATAATGAATTTGAATTATATTGACACATTACTTGATTTCCTTTTACTGCTCAGTTTTTACATGCTCACACTGACTTCTGAAATATCATTGCCATTTTAAATATCATCTTGGAAACTATTTTCCATGTCTATTTGCCATGTTTTGCTGCATATTGTAGAATTTCATATGGGTTTGAAAGTTCTCTCAGTTCTCAGCCCTCCCAGTTTCAATGTCAAAAATTTTAGTGTTTAATGCCCAACCCAGTTTTCATATAGGCTGGAAATTGCACAATATTTTCAGACAAATAAAACACTGCTGAAACTCCATTTGATTAAGCATTACTCTGTGTCGTTGTAGTTAGCAAGAATAAACAAGTACAAAGGTGCAATTGACAACAATCAAGGGTTACAATCTTGATCATACTCACTTTTCTTATCATTGCCACAAGTAAATCATAATTCGTTTTTAGTGTATTACGAATTTCTTTTTTGGTTGCATTAGTATTTTAATTTAGTGTTTTCTGTGGTTTTGATTCTTACCATTATTCAGAACACTAAACATATTTGACTAATATGATAATTGATATCTGAACAGTTCAACAAAATGAACAATCTTCTCACAAGGTATTTCACCAATTATGTGGATATCAAACGTGCAACCTTGAAGGAGGACCTTGAGGCTGGTTTAGGGTTTAGGAGGAATTTTTAATAGTCAATGGTTTGTAAGGAGTTTTATCAGATGGCGTTTCTTGTGAATTTTTGCATGATATGTTTGTGAGGAAGTCAAATTGTCCCTTAATTTGAGTTCCTTCAAATCATTTTTATGGGGTTGGCTTTTGAATCCTTCTTTGAATATTGAATTTGACACAAGGTATCTACTTGGTTTAATTTCAATGTACTATCAGTTGTTTCCTTTTGACAAGGAAAAATATGAAGTCCTTGTTGCTTTTGATAAGGTAGAATTGCTAAGTCTTAAGATTTTCTCAAGACCTATTATTTGTGGCTATTACAGATTCTCAGATAACCCAAAGCTACCATTTTCAGCCATCGGAACATCTCTCAGCATATTTGTAATTGTCCTTCTTGTGGGACATATTTTGTTTGTAGTTGTAAATCATATTAAAAAAGCTAAAGAGGATTGTAGGGAAATGGAAGAACTTAAGGGACGTGTTAAAGCTGTTGATGTTGCAAAGTCATAGGTACTCTGTTTTTTCAATGAATAGTTAAGTTTGCAAATCTTATCGACAAATCATATTGTATTGTATTATCCTCGTTTCATTGTTCATTTTCCTGTCTTGTGGTTAGTTGCTTTTAGTTTTATGGGTGTGTTCTTTATTTTATACATTTGGTAAGAAAGGCCCTAACTTCAGAGGAGAGCCCAAGATTGCCTTGAATTTTTATTATTTGTCTGACATGTCAACTCATTTATTGTCGTATATTTGATCATGCTATAGATGGTTTAGACAAGTTGCTAAAAGAAAACTAATTTGCTATTAGCGCTAGGTTTTGTGTCTAGTGATAGTTTCATAGATTCTATCCAGACTCTAATTATACTCAGTGTTGCACTACTTTGTTCATAGTTTAAAAGCTTTAACCCTTGATGCAGTTATACATGCACCAACACCCAACCTGTGCAACACAGGGTATAGTGTTGCTTTCATTTCATATCTGACAAAGATGTAGTCAAGAATTAACCCAATTCAAGATTCTATTTGTTAATCGATTCATGTTAGATCAAAATTAATTTTCTTGGTACTTTAAGTAAATAAGTAAATGTGATAAACCTTGCAGTCATTAATTGATATAAATTAATTAATTACAAAGGAAAAGGTAATTTAATTTGTTTTCAGTAATATTGACGCATTCCTTACAGTTTGGCCGACACCCTTCTCCTATAGTAAGGGAACACGAGCTAAAGGTGATATGTAGCTTATTTAACATTAAAAGTTAAATGGAAAAAAATAAAATTATAAGAAAATTCTTTGTCAAAATAAATCATAGATCCATCTAACTCCATGCTAAGCAATGATGATTTAGGGTTAAGATAGATATATGGAGATTTAATTAAGTTCAAATTATCTACTTGAATTTTACAGTAGCACCCTGCCTACATCCTCAAGGAACTCTAGGATCAGTGTGACCCCCAATATTTGAACTCTTTGCCTATCTGTGGATTTTTTATTATCAGATAGCAAAGATTGGGGGCTCAGACATACATACCTATATGCTTGTTATGCACCCATTTTTTCACTAAGGCATAGGAGGTCTGCACCAACACGTACTCACTAAGGCATAGGAGGTATGCACCCATTTTTTCACTAAGGCGTTGGATTTGAGACTTTCTTAAATATTCATCAGTTTCCATAGTTGTCATGTCATTCATTAACCACATGACATATAGGGGTGAACTCTTTCACAGATTGCACTATGTATATAGGTTTCTACCTATGCGGTCGAGCATAATTGTTTTGTGGATTCGTTGATTATATTTCCTATTGAAATCCATTTCCTGGTTTAGAGCTGAGTTTTACTTTTCTTAGGTACTAAATAGTTGCAGATTTAGCCATTCAAGTTTAATTTTAACCAATTCTTAAATTGAATTTGTTAGATTAGATTTTCCTATTTTGCACGTGATCTTGGTTATTTTTGTTAGCTGTTGAACAAGATAAATAATTTGCTTCATTGTTTTTCTAATTTACAATTCATTGTTTTTCTATTTTACAAGTGATATTTTTTTATTGGATTTTGTAGGAGTGAGCTTAACTTATAAGTGGCCCATTGAGTATGAAGAGCCCGCTACTGAGGATTTGTCATTCAGTATGAAGACCCTGATGTTGAGGCTTTAAAGCTGTTAAGTGTGGTTTTGAAGCTGCTGATGTGGGATCTAAGTATGGTTTTGAAGCTGTTGATGTGGGATCTAAGTATGGTTTTGCAACCAAGTGCAAGTATGATGGTTTAACCATTGTAATATTCTGAAAAGTGATGATTTTCCTGTAAAGTTATATGAAAATTAATATGTGTTTGTGAGAAAACTCATATTTATTGTAATACTTTTGACATTTCATATAATATAATTTGTGGTTTAAAACTTATATATATGGTTGTACTTTATATTATGTACCAATGTTGTAATTATTAACTAATTAATGTGACATTGCATGATTTACATGTGTATTAGATATTATTTACAAGTGTTGTAATTAATTATAATGTGACATTGCATAATTTGCATGTGTATTAGATGAGAATAAATGTATGATTCTTTTTTTAATTTAAACGTAATATCAAATTAAAAATTTATATTGATTAATAATGGACACCATTAAAACTACTGAAATATAATGACCATACATAAAGCGACTAAAATGACTAAATTAGTGACCAGTAAATGAGATTAATGACCAAAATTCGCAAATAAAATGACCAATAATTGAGAGATATGCGGCCAAACAATGAGATATAAATGACCAGAAAAATGACCAAAATTCGCATATCAATGACCAAAAATCAGTTTTGGTGGCTAATTTATGGTCTTTTATTACGTGATCAAATTTGGTCATATTCTAGCTTGTCATGTGGTCATTAATTTGGTCACAAATGTGGTCATATATTTGGTCATTGATTCAAATATATGACCAAATTAATGACCAAATATATGACCAAATTAATGACCAACCGACAAGCTATAAATGACCAATTTTGGTCATGTAATAAAAGACCGCAAATTAGCCACCAGCGATCGCCAAACCAAAAGTGGTCATTGATATGCGGATTTTGGTCATTTTTTTGGTCACTAATCTCTCATTTTCCACTAGTGTCTCAATTAGGTGGAGGATTCCCTTGTTTGGTATTAGAATAATGTCAGTTGTTAGGTAACTACTAAACTAGCTTACCAGTCTATTTATTTTTCTAATTAAAAGGAAGAAGGATTATGATGGTATAGGGTTATCTGGTAGTTGAAAGCTCCTCTTAATATTAGATTGTTCATGTGGTTGGAATTAGCTAATAAAGTGGTTACATGGGATAACTACCTGAAAAGAGGAGGAATTGGTCCTAATGTTTGTGTATTGTGCTTAAGTGCATAAGAGAGTGCAAATCATTTGTTTATTCAATGTCCCTTTGTAAAATATGTATTGATGGACCTTAGATAATTTCTAAAGTTTAAGGGACTGTGGAATTTTGTGTCCTTAGTCTACAATTTGGAAAAATGTGTTGATATTGAATTCAATGAGGTCTTTAAGGAATTCCCAAGCTATTTATGCTAGGGTATCTAATTGCACATGAACAAATTGTTGTTTGAATGTTTGAATCCAAATGCAATCTTGGCTTTAAAAAAAATTATGGGTTTCCTTCCTAAAGGTCATCATGGAAAAGGGGGCACAAAAATAAGGCGGGTAACAAAACCGGTTTTTAATGTAAGTGAACTTGTTGGATACTGATGGGGCATGTTAGGATATAGCATGAAAATGTGGCATTAGAGTGGTTTTGAAGTTGAACGAGTCTCACTTTTTTTGGCTCGGGATGGGATGGGGTTGTGGAAGGAATACAAGAGTAGAACATATGGCTCTTTGGGTTCTTTTAAAATTTGTATCTATTCAGAATTTAGTTTGATTGTAGGTGGAAGGGGAATAAGAACAAATATTGAATGGGTGTCTAAGAGAGCTTCACTCTCTATGCTCAATCTCAGTGGATGCGAGAGGAAATTTAGGTAGCTACAGGAAAATTTTCAGGATATTCACTTTCATAATATTTTCAAAAAAATTAACTTCGTGGCAGATAGGTTATCCAAAAAAGCACTTGGTTTAGAGGAAGTAAGATTATTTTTTTAAGAATATAGTATTTCTTGTTTAGTCCATAAGGTTTCTTTTTAGGCATATTAACTATGTAACAACTTGCATAAAGAAATAGTTGGTTAGTTCTTTTTTTGTTTAGATGGTAGTTGGAGTATAGATGGGGTGTATGTTTGGTTGGGTAAAGTTTTGGTTTGGCTGGGAAGAAGGTTTTGTTATTGATGGGGATGTTGGATTTGTTTTTTGTGTTTTATGGGTAAGTGGACTAGTTTTTTGATATAGGATTTTTATCTTGGATCTATAAACTATATCTTGATTCAATTATATGAATACCAGATATACAATTTTTTTCTAGGGAAAAGAACATTCCACGAAAATACATCTAAACTCCTCACCCTACATATGTTTTATGTTTTTTTAGGCCAAGGTTTAAGACATTCTTGGAAGGTGAACCTATAAGAACATGTGTGAGAATATGTGCAAAATCCCTACAAGTTGTTATCTATAGGTTTGTAATTAGATTAAAGTTTGCTTAATAATTAAGTTTAGCTCATCTTAAATCTCTTAATAACTCCCAAACCCCACAGTACCACTAATACATGCCAATATTGGGGACACATAATAGTTGTGTTCTAGTTGACTTAAGGGTCATATAATCACTAGGTATTTAATCTAGCGAAGTGGCTCTAGGTTTGAAACATGTGGTGTACATGTCTATACTCCACGTAGTGGGCTGTTGCAATTTTATGCCAAAAATTGATTGACATTTCTCAAATATTCACGGGATTAAATAATTCTTAACTCTAAGATATGGTGCACTACAAATTGGTAGTGACTTGAAAATTTCATAAAATAATTAATGGACTATGCAAGTTTCATTAGTTGTCATAGAAGAGTTTCAAAAATATGATTGGAAAATCCAAAGATGTTATCAAAAGTTCAACAACTATAAGGAAGAAACCTTGGCATGGATCATGGATATATGCATTTCCATCTTTATCAAGTGTTTTTAGTTTTATGTTAGACACACTGACCAATTCTACCACATGAATGTCTAGCCACTGGGACAAGTCTTAGATTCAACTAGCATCAATGCCACCCACAACTCCATTTTCATGACTTTGATCATGTTAAAAAATCAATTATTGCTAATGTGTAGCATGGATACTTGTTATAATAATATTTAACACCCTTAGTGACAAATATTGGAAGTGGAAACCAACTTCTATGGCTTGAAATTGGCTTAAAATTGAGTCAAAACACTAAAGTGGAGTGCTTTTATATGGTTTGATCTCTACTTTCCCTGAAAAAAGGTGTGATTTGTTGCTAGTTTAGGAAGAGTAGATGTTGGGGCACTAAAAGAGTGAGAGTAAGAGGCCCCATAATTCGAGACCTTGGCGATCAAGGCTAAGGGTTAAGGAGAGAACCTAGATGTCGGAGGAGGACAATTCCACATGCAACAACCAAGAATTGTAATTATTGTGTGCCTCCTTTAATTT
Source organism: Pseudotsuga menziesii (assembly GCA_001517045.1). NCBI lineage: Eukaryota > Viridiplantae > Streptophyta > Pinopsida > Pinales > Pinaceae > Pseudotsuga > Pseudotsuga menziesii. Next base: position 352,353 of record LPNX010569027.1, on the reverse strand, counting down.
AATATAAATGGATTTATTTTCCCACTAATAATTGTTATTGTGTAATTGTTGTGAAAATGAATACGATTTTGAAGTTTATTTATGCATTACTTTAGTTTTATGTTTGTGGAATAATAAAGGTATTTGTTTGTTTTTTGAAGAGATTCAGGAGCAACAAGAAAGGATCAACTTATTGGAGCTCATCGAACAACTACCGCTTCAAGAGGCATTTCCCTTTCTTCTTTCCTAACTCTTGAACTTTCATAAATGATTAATGATCCTGGTTAGTAAAGTGTGGAATTGTTCATCTATATATCTGTCGGTGAGCTTCACCAATTCACCAAGAATAACGTGTCAGTGTTTTCTCTTCTCTTAATCTATCCTCCCAATTCTCTACCCAAAGGTCTATTCTATAGCCTTGGATTAGGTGAGAATGGTGATAATCCCAAGATGGGTGATAATTCCAAGAATGGTGATAATCCCAATGTTGCATGCACCTAATTCACATTTATGCATAATTGAACTTTATTCTTATTTTTAATTTCACTTTTCATGTATATTACTTTTGTTTAAGCTCATGGTATCACTTATTAGCTCCAACTAGCAACTATATGGCCTTAGTCTCCCTTTTGAGGCCTAAAACACTAGTACAAAATGAGGAATTAGCTACTAGGTGACTAAAAACTCTAGTCACCAAGTGTTTTTAAAGTAATTTACTAAAAAATATGAGCAATTTTGATTGACCCAACTATAAACAACTAAAATTAACGACTAACATAAGTGGCAGAGTTAAAAATATAACTAGATAATAAGTGGCAGAGTTAAAAATGACTAACATAAACGACTAATTTAGTCACGGCATAAAAAATGACTAGCTAGAAGAATATGAATTAGTCATGTATGTTATCCATTTTTAATTGTGTCATGGAAAATTGCAAATTTGACAATGTAGTGTAAATTTTGTAAATTTTCTACTTTCTATTAGTAATATTAGTGCCATGTACCTCGATCTTCACAGATTCAACAAAGCAATTGCATGAAAGATACATCTTAGCAATGAGAGAGTTCCCAACATCTCCAAAATTAAGAAAGATACACTTAAAAAACCTAATAAGGGGTGGACTGATCAAAATGGTAGAACCTAGACAATGTAGTAGAGACAAAATCTATGAGAATTAGGAGCACCTTAATGTAGCAGGGGAAGCCAATAGAGTCACAAGTGGAAAAATCCTAGACAATGTCCAAAGTAGAGAATCTTGAGTGGCTAACATATTCCTTGAGATCCTTGTTAGTAACTTATACCAACTACTCAATGACATGCTATCATGAATTTGGTCCTTCCCTTTACAAAGTAAAATGGACTTCATGACATCCTTCAACTGAACTTAGTATCTAGGTGCGTGTATATGTTTGCCATGTTAATGAGTTGTTCCATATAACCCTTTTTCAACATTTTCAATCTACTAACATAAATTATTCTCTTGTTCATTCTCCACCATATTATAAGCGTCATAGACCTGGGCGTCTGTATGGATCCCTAAACTTTCCAATTATAGGGTAAAATAACCGGTCTCAATCAACTCACCAACCTCCATTTGTTACTTCTCTAGTTTAACCAATATTGATTGTAGTTTCCCACTCTTAGTACTAGATATTATAGTAATTCCCTTCAATATTGGTGAATGGAGTATATATGCAACTAGAACTTGCTACATGGCCTTTTCTAATGAGTTTTGTAAGGAAGGACATAACATAGAATAACGCCATTATTGGGATGTTATCCCTTAATAATGCCAAATATATAACCATTGAATATGACTATGGTAGTTATATAGGAGGTATACCTAAAAGACATGGGAGCAACATAGATCTTGTTTATAGGGGGGGTTTCTGCAGATATTATTTGTTTTTAACATATTGGGTGGTTAAAAACCTCTATCTCTATTAGCTTGAGAAATTAAATTTATTTTTTAATCTCATATTACTTCCCCTGCCATAAATTTGATTTTGTTTCTTACTTGGGAGAATAGGTAGTCAAAGTAGAGCCTTAGCCATTTCTTAACCCTAATTGGGCTAGCTGAATAATGTTTTAAGGTACCAAAGGTTGCACTAAGATGTAAGAGAGAGGGTCCTAAAATATACCCAATCATATTTGACTATGATGTAATAGACTTGTTTTAGGTGGTTTACTTAGTTTCTTCTATTTGACTCTTCTTACTTCCATACATTTCATAAGTGTATGTCCCCTGCATTATTTTTAAAGTTTATTACTTAATCTTACAAGGACTTCTAAAAAACTTTCATAGAGACCCATTTAGCAATCCCTTTAAATATAAAAGACAACAAAAAGCCCTTGCATAGCCACACAATCCATTTAAATATAAAAGTCCCTTTAAATATAAAAATCAACATGGTTATATTATGCTTTAAATATTGAGTATTGTTAAAATTTATTTAACTATAATTAATTTCATTGGTATTAAAATTTATTTAGATATAATTGAAACCTTTATATACCATTGAGTTATAATAATTTCTTACATTAGAATTGGGGTTGATTTTCATAGTTATTCATCCAAGTTAAAAACAAAACCATGGTTTTCAGTTTTAAATGCACCTTTCCAAGCAGTGTGTACCTCCAAAATGCATACTAATTTACCAGGTGTGAGTACCTCCTAAATGCATACTAATTTGCCATATGTGAGAGGAAGTGATGTTTTAATTTTGGTAAAAAATTAATGACTTATTTTTTATGTTTAGCTATTTCTATAAGTCGTTGTTAATTTTTTCTTAATTTTTCTAGAGGTTGAACTTTAATGAAAGTGGTTTCTAAACCCAAATTTTAATTGCAAGTAATATGGATATGGTGGGTGTATATTGTATAATGTTAGGGGGTGTCATTTATGATTTGTGTTATATTTGGTAAATATTTTTATTAGATTTTTTTTAGTATATAATAAAAAATAATCTTTTTATTGCTTAAATTTTTTAATAAAAAATTATTAATGAAAAAATTTTACACTAACTTTTTTTTTAATAAAACTTTACATGTTTTGAAAAATAAAAACCTATTAATGAAAAAGTTTTACACTAACTTTATTTTTAATAAAACTTTATATGTTTTGAAAAATAAAAACCCAAAATGTAAAAAAACAAAAATTAGTCTGAAATTCCAACCCAAGACGAAATGAAATTCCAACCCTGATCATCATCATGCCCTATTCCCATACCATTTGCAAGTCATGTAAAGGGCCAAACCACAAGCCAAATAAGGTTTTGCTTACTTTCGACAACTTGTTTAGACGACATTCGATATCAAGTCGGTCGGCTCGACATGTTCAATAAGAACAACTCTTGGATCAATATGACAATGTGCTTCCACCCACGAATTGGAAGTGATAGCATGCATCCTCTTGAGCTTGTTGCTGTTCATATTTGACCAACAGGTAAATATTCTGTCCACATCCCCCTCAAAGTGAAGTAGGGTTTCTTGCCCAAGCCCATTATTATTATTCAAAGGAAGTGGTAAAGGCATGGGCATGGGTAGGAACATGAAGGGATAGAGACAATGCGAGCATCCGTCCCAATGCTTATGGACAGACACGATATTTAAGGGGGGATTATCAATCCAAAAATGAGAAATCATTAAGGGGCCGCACTGGTGAATCATACCGATATGACAGGTCAAGGCATGGAAGATAACCTAGACGCGGCGGCAGAGGAACAGATTCTAGCAGAAAAGAGAGGCGATCAGATCATGGACATTGAACATGGATCCAAAAGTTTGATGTTCCATTTTATTAGCCATGCCTAACATATTATTCCATTCCATATCCAATTGGAGCTTGAACATAAGATTTCGAGTGCAGATAGATAAAGTTCCCATCCAAGCAAGTTCACCAAGTAAAACCCCACAATTTATACTATATGCATTATTGTGTTGAGGATATGAAAAAGGGTTTTGGCCATTTGCCACATCTTCGATGGATTTGCAAAGAGATTTTTTTATGAGAAAAGTCGCAACAAAGGTTTGATCATGAATCTGATACATACAATTAAATATTGAAAATCATAGTTATAAGCATATATTTAAAATTCGTGGCTGATCTTTAGTGAAAATGAACTCAAAATGAGTTTCTGCATTGCAAGAATCTATGTTTTTTTAAGGAAGATCAATGTACATTGGGTGTGGTCGATGTACAATTGTATCACTATTGATATAATCAATATGTCATCACATGATTCGATTTAGTAACAGAGAGGAAACTAGTATTCCAGCTAGAGGTGAAACTAGTACTCCATCTAGCTAGAAGCAACATGGGTACTAAGAGGGTGCACATCATTGAGAAAAAGAGGGTGCACACCATTGGGAAATAAGATTGACATTACAACATTGTTTTATTGTTGTTATATTCTTGCAAAGGGACACAAACAGAGTTGGGTGTACTCATTTCAAAGCCACACATTACCATCTCACTTTCAAAGTCAAATAATGACCACTAAAGGAAACTATTTACTGACTGAAGGTGCTATATATTTTTCCCTTATACAGGTTAGATGTTTAATATCCCTTACACAGGTCATATGTTTATGTAATATTCAAATCTAGTTTCCTAAGTATCAAACTCTGTTTTAAGTATGGTATTTAAATATTTTTCTCATATAAATTTGTCGTATTTATCTTTTGAATCAATACCAAATATTTGCATTATGAGCGTATTATATTGTAAGGGCCCATTGCAATAAGCTTAAAATCAAACCTTGCATACATGCATTTTTCAACAGTGCTCACAAGTGTTTGTCGATCCCAAGAGTTGATACACTCGATGTTTGTACTTCATGTAGTCAATGTTGTTAATCAATCCAAGTATGCGTAAAGAGTCGATGCCAATTCTCATTATGCTACTCCATGCAGTCGATCCCAGAGTTGATACAGGAGTCGATGCCTTCTTATGCAAGGAAATATTCATTAGAATATTTTTATTGAGGGAAATTCTTACAAACCTTGGTGCCATGAGTTTTATCTCTGGGTGCCTATTTCAAATGGGGAACTTGCCTTTATACATATTATTTATACTGGTAACTTTCCTTACCATTTTTTATTGTTCAAGTTCTTTCCTTATCTATAATCAGTCAGTTAATATAGGTCCCATTTTGCCTTGTTTCTTGGTTTCACTTTCAAATGACATTCCTTGACGGGTAGATTCAGAAGGTAGGGTAGCCAAGAGCCAGTTGGTTCAAGATAGAAAGGAAGTTATGCTGCGAGGAATAGCCAGTCTCTTTACCAAGATGGTGCTAGTAGATTGATTGCTCGGAGTGAGCCATTAAACTAGAGGAATTGGGGAGTACAACTGGAGGCCGGGGAGTACAGATGTTGAGGGAACTCATTGGGGCATGGTACATTACATGGCAGGAGTGAAAGAACCCTCCAATTATATAGACTTAGAATATAGTTTTGATATGTGTGGCTTACACCCACCTAGGAATGGGCTAGTACATTATAATAATTGGTTGGGCAGTCTACCCCATACCAATTGGCTTTACCCAGTATACCATACTACTAGAAGACCAACCTTTACAACAAGTCTACCATAGTGACATAGGATTACTACCTGCCCCATAGTATTTACCTAGTTCCTCATCCCACCTCTCTACCAGACATTACTACTTACCTGATTCATTGTTCGTTTAACCTATTCCACACAATAAAACAAAAAATAAAAATAAAAAACAATTTTTTTTATATATAATAAAATAATTAAAATAAAACAAAACCAAACAAATCAACATAATTTATGAAAACAAATAATATATATATATATATATATATGAAGAAACAGAAAAAAAAATATTTTCATGGGCAGCTCGACCCGACTAGTTTACCAAACAGCTCGACCCAACCTCTACGGCAACGACATTCATGGCTGATGGCCGATTTTCCTTAACCACCATCCTTCAATTCCGACAATTTCGATTACTGCTCAACCTGCTAGTTCTTGTCAAATAGCCTAACCCTTGGCGCTAAACATTGGAGGGTTTGGTCGGTTATGGATATGGATATTGGTCATACCCGTTGAGGAGATTGGGATCGATATTAACCACTGTTGAGAGTTTACAATTTCTCTATTTAATTTCCATAGCTGCCATGGATAAAGCAGCATTGGAGAGAACTTGGAGACTTTTGAAGAGGCGGGCCACAAATTCTGCACCTCTCCCGTCAACACCACCTTCTTCGCTTACAAAATCCCTGGTAAGTTTATCGATTTACTGTGAATTGATAAATTTTTAGTGAATTTTTGATAAAAACCCATGTGTTGTGTGGTCATAGTTGTGCTAATGTTTTTCCATGTTGCTGCTTTTGCACTAGCCCTCTTATGGATTATGCCCGTAGCCTATCTATATTGAAAGATACCCTGTAGGTTCCCATTATATCGGATAACTATAACTCAAGGGAATTTTCTACATGCCAGTTCATTTAGCGTTTGCTATGTTGAATACCCTCGGCATGTGCCTGGTCTTAATGTTTCAGTGAAAATCTTGCCCACTGTGGGATTTTAGCCGATCCTTTGCCTCGAACACTGGAGTTGTTTCTTCATTTTCCACAATCTGTTGATGATGATCATTTCCTCATTTCAGCATTTATTTTAGCTCTTGTTTCAGTGTTTTAGCTTACAGTAGCGTGGAATGCCTTCGGGCATGGCAGTTTTTTGTCTTTTATTTTGTTCACAACCTTGAAAATGTTGTTTTACTAAGCCTCATTGGTCGATGCCAGTGAGTTAAATAAATAAGAGAATCTGTATCACAAATAAGCATCCAAATATTAAATCCGGATGAAGTTAGCAATGAACTGAACACAATTAGCATTTTCATAACACTTCTATTACCCAAAGTTGGAAAACATCTTTTAGAAAAAATAGTGATTCAATGAAATGCTTATGCTTTCTCACTTGTTAGTCGTCAAGGAATGGTAACATGCAATCAAGAAATTGAATCACTACTTTTGAATCTATTGCATATTTGCCTCACAATTTAGAAAGAAATTAGGCGCTTCCTAGTTCTTCTAATGCTTTGCCTCTTATTTTCCCAATGAAGTTGAAGCAAGTTCTACTTAGTTGTGAAGGGTATATCAAGATGCACTAAAAAAAATCCATGCAGCAAAATATTATCTTGATATTATGATTTCTACACTCCAAATTCATAAGATTCACAACAAAGCTCAGAATTGCTAAAACCATGGCTTTTGAAACACTTTTAATGGATGGGATGGATAGAATGTTGGGGGAAAGCGATTTCTCTCTCTTGAGAAATGAAGCAAGCTTTAAATGGTTTCTCATTTTCATAAAAGAACAATGAGATGGTTGTTTCACTACTCCCACTTTCTTCGATAAATTTATCAACCAATGGTTGTATTGCCATGAAAAACATATCCCATAAATTTGTAACTGTCCTTAAGTGTAAATATTTGCTTCTTTGGTGTGAAGTGTGTTGTCCATTGCCTAAATTTGGGAAGTTCCTAGTAAATAGTAAACCAAGGATAAGGATTTTTGGCCATATGCCACTACATATGGGTTCATTTTGTTCAGCTCTGTGATAAGTGGTATTATACCACCATTCGAAAAGAGGAAAGCATTGTGCCCATTGTTGTGGCTTCTCTGAAGCAAATCCTTTCAAATATATTCTCAGCACTTATTTACTTCTTATTCTTAACCATGTGTTTGTGAGTGATAGGTTGCATTGATTTTACATTGGGTACCCCAAAGTTTAAATAAGTCTTGCCAAAAGTTTCCTATGAAGGTAAGCTCTCAATTAGAGACAATGGAAGTCTACATGCCATTTAATTTAAAAATTTGATCCATGAGGACCAATTTACTAAAAAGGGTGTAAAATAGTTTGTTAAAGCACACAAATGGGTATATTTGAAAAGACATTTGACAACCACCATGATGGTTGATTTATTTTCAGCTCTAAGAAGCCCCATTAGAAAATTCAAAGAAATATTAGTCCATAGATGGGTCAGAATTGGAAGCGGTTGCAAGGCCCTTAACTACTTCACTCTTTTTCCTTAGGTCTTTGGCAGGCATTGCAAGCCAAAACATATTGTTGGATGTGTTAAGTCATTCCTTCCTAAAAGAATGAGTTCTTAATCCATTCATAGGTTTCATGAAAGCTCGAGCAACCCACTGAAGGTGATGAATATAACTCCTCCAAGATTCTTTGTTTGAGGGATAAATTTAGTGCCCAAAAAATGCATTTTTTATAGTGCAATGTATCTTGGTTCCATTTATACCATGTAGGAGGGTCAACATATTCCTTAAATTGTTGGATGAGTTGTACTATGGTGTCATTAGCCATCCATGATTTATTTGCTTCCTCGAGCGAACCTAGAAAGTTTAATGATATGCAAACAGAGAGCCTTCCTCTCCAGTTTGCTTAGAAAATGTGTAACACCCCTTGTTTTGACTTGGAATATATTAAATCAAATCATGTAAACGATTAATCAAGGCCTCAAGAAAACTCTATTATTGCTCCTTGCTCTAATTTATATAGGCAATTCTGACTTATTTGAATCAATAGTAGTTGATGATCATTGTATTAAAAAAATTTAAAATCAAATGAGCTTCTTGTGATCTATGATGCTTCTTTTTGTTTTATATGATGTTTACTTTGGCTTTTGGTTTTTGTAGATTGCAGATGTATGGTCATGTGGTGTGACTCTTTATGTTAACATCAAAGGTTATTGTGTTATGCTTTAAAATCGTTATCCTAAAAGGCCTTCTTAAGGTTGGCTCTTCATTTCCCTTCCTGACAAGACTTGTAACTACATTCCTCAAGGTACAACACTAGGTCTACACCAACTCGTTTTAGCTCCCTTTTTTAGTCCTTTTTACCATCCAACAATAACCTTTCGGTGTATTATTGCACCTTTTTTGCATTTTCATTTACCATTGATGCAATTATGTCATTGTAACATACAGATGTGCCATCTAAAATCAAGGTTATATAGTTGTTCAACGTGGGTTGGTCTTTGTAGTATTTAATCTCATCCCTTGGGAGTTGCTTATATATTTTCTCTATATATATTTTATGTTTAATGTACATGTATTCATTGCAATTTGACAATGAGAGAAAGCAGATTTTGCAATATTACAGAGTTTGCAATATTACAGACTTGTGTGGCATGTTCATTCATTTACTTATCAAAATACATTGCATTGTATTGCATCTTCCCCTTCTTATGTACCTTCACAACAATACTCACTAGAGAAAATATCAATGCCTAGAAAGACATAATCTGTCAATTTATGTTATCAATCAAAATATGAATTCTCCTCATATTTCATTGTCTTCAATATTGCATTCTTGAGAAAATAAAAGGTAAATGTCCGAGCTGAGCTACCATTCTTATACACTTTGTCAGGAAGTTGTTGTAGCTTTTATACATTTTTTTGCAAATTTTACTTTGTCCCATACAATTTCCATTATATTTCTATATGATGTTCCCTCTTTTCTCATGATTAATGAAGTAAATTTAAGATCAATAATAACCGATAATCCTTCCTTTGTACCTTCCTATGAGAACAATGCAATGTCCAATCTCTGCCCCAAAAAAATGTAATAAATATATCATATATTTGTTTTCTTTTCACTATTTAGGGTTGAAGAACAAATTAATTTGATTTCATTCTCAATAAAGAAGATAGAGGGACGCATAGGTGCAATAGTTGTTTTTTGCTTTTTAAAATTGTCAAAATAAAAATAAAAAGAACAAGAAAATGGGTGTTCCCAGTATTGATTTTGACCTCTTATATATATGTAATTTGAATTACCTAATATTGCAATCTCTTTCAAAATTGTAGAACATTTCAATGTGTTCCTTAATTTGTATCATGGCCCACATTGTTTTAAAACTTTTAGGTTGTTTGCATAATTCCATTTTCTGATTATATATTTTAGACATGTAGTCAATAATAGTTATAAAGGATCACATGTATTCAGAATGAATTTCAAAGTTTAATAGAAAAAAAAATTGTAGTTATGTAACAAGAAAATATACACATCATTATAAATATTAATATGTTTTAACTTTAATCTTTAAATTATAAAATACTTGCATCTTAATATTTAAAAAAGATTGCTTTAACCATATCCATATGTTTTCAAGTATTGAACCTTATTTTATTTCACCTATTCAGGGTATTGTTGCACCCTCTTGGCGCAATTGCTAATTACAGAATTTTCCAACCCAGTTCAGTATATTAACAAACAAACAAAAAAACGACCTTCCCTACTACAAATGCAACTGGTTTTTCCTACCAAATTGAAGAAGTTCTTCAAAAAAATTACAGAAATTCTGCCATCGAATGCACAAGCCCTCCAGTTCCCTAGGTCAAGTTCACATGGGCCCTTAAGCACAGCTAAGCAGCGGGCTAAAAATGTTTAAAATGCACAGGGAGAGGGGGCGTAACCTCTTCAACTTTTCTGCTCAGTCTCGTTGGGATCTTAGCAAACAAAAATTTGGCGTCACCGTTGAAAATAAAATCAAAACATTATTTTCTGATGAGGAAGAGATGCACAGACACTAAAAGAAAGTGTGAATAATTAACAGTTCTGAGAATTACCTGTCAAATTTAATCCCTGGATCTAGCCAACTTCACCTTCACCCAAGGGCCGGGCCCAAGCTTAAGCTTCCAAAAGTGTACAATTAGCCAGAAGCGACCCTAATAGGCAACTACACAAAAACAATGAAGACACAAGCACAGTCTCCTCACCGTTTCAAAACTTATTTTCGTACATCATACATTATTCGAATAAAATCTTACAATTGTTTCAAGAACCTACTTCCAAATCTTAAAGTGCTCCTGTTCAGTGCAAAATTTCTGAAGGGAAGACCATGCCTAACAACACTTGCTCCAGCCAAATAATCAACCGTGAGTGTCCTAGTTGCATCTCCAATTTGTGGCTTACGGATCGTATACAGTGCAACCTGTAACAAATTGTTCTTCTTGATATCATGTGTGGTTCCATGGTCTAGCGGTGAGGACATTGGACTCTGAATCCAGTAACCCGAGTTCAAATCTCGGTGGAACCTCTTTAACAGTTTTCCTTTAACTTTCTTGCCGTGTATTTTGATGCGAGATGAAGTATGCTTTAATTTTCTTGCCCTGAATTTTGATGCGGGATAGAGTATGCTTTTTAACTGTTTTCCTTTAATTTTCTTGCCCTGTATTTTGATGCGGGATGGAGAATGCTTTTTAACTGTTTTCCTTTAATTTTCTTGCCCTGTATTTTGATGCGGGATGAATTATGCTTTTACCATCATCGGAGTCCCAGGTTCGAAACTCGTCAGCCCCTTTCCAAAGGAATGGCGTCCACTACAGAGTCACGCACCAATGAGGGTTTATTGATCTGGTGGAGAATTATATTTCGTTTCTTATTTTACCAAAATTAAAGGCAAACGATCACAAAACTTGCATTGAAAATGTTTTTGGCATCTTCAGAGTTCCAAGGTCGAATCTCGTCGTTGCCTCTGGATTTGAGATATTGAACGAGTCAATGTGAAGATATTGGAGAAGCAACAAAACTAATGATTCATACACATAATCATTTTAAATACCTACCGAACAAAATGGAAGAGCAACGTGGAGAAAGAGTGGAATATTCTATGTTGGAAAGCTTTCGTAAATATCAAACAATTTTAATACTCCTGAGATATTTACACCTTCATTCGAGCCACTCCTTTGCTTTTAAAGGAGAGCATCTCTCAAGTTATTTTCTTGGTTTAATTAGAGTATCTCTAAAGTTTAATTAGAGTAATAGACTCATTTTTTATGCTACAAGAGTAGCCCAAGAATCTCTTCATCTTCACATGATTAAAGTGGAGGAAATTTAGGCATTGATTTTGAAGATGGATTTGTAAAGGGCTCATGACATGGTTAATTGGACATATTTAAGGTTAATTTTGCTTCATATTGGTTTAAATGTGGAGGTCACAGATTGGATATTGGGTTGTGTTACATCCACAAACTTTTTAGTTTTAGTGAATAGTTGTTTAAGAGTTTTATTCAAGAGCCATGGGGGTTTGAGGCAGGGTTACCCTCGTCTTTCTTACTCTTTATGTTGATTGTGGAAAGCCTGAGTAGGATGATCGAGAAGGCTAGGTGTGATGGTCACCTTAAGGGTGTAAAAATTAGCAATGCTCATACTATTTCACATCTGCTTTTATTCGATGATGTGTTAGTCTTTGGTGATGGGTTGATTGAGCTGTGGCGGTCTCTAAAGGACATTATCAACATTTTATGCTCTGCTACAAGCATTGAGGTCAATCCTTGTAAATCCTCTTTCTTATTTCATGAAGTTGAGGATGATACTCTTGCTCAAATTAAAGCATTGTTTCCTTTTCATATGGACTTCCTTAATGTTGGTATGAAGTACTTGGGCTACTTTATGAAGCCCAATAATTATTTGAAGAATGGTTGGCTTTAGCTATTGAAAAATGTGAATAAAAGGATAGACAACTAGGCCTTCAGGTGGCTCTCGATGGGTGGTTGGTTGGTTTTGATTAATTCTTTCTTATAGAATATATATTGGTTTATTGATTCTCTCTTGCAAAGTGCCCAAGTATATTATCAATCAGATCAACCATTGTTTATTCAGTTTCTTATGGTACGATAGCAAGAATAAGGAGAGGTTCCACTTGGTCAAGTGGACTAGGTTAGTTGTGCCAAAGAATATGGGTGGGTGGGGGATTAAGAATTTGTTTTGGTTTGCAAAATCCTTTTCCATGAAGACTTTGTGGCGAGGTCTGTTCGATGCTGGTCTTTGGAGTGACCTTATTAGATCTAAGTTTCTAAAAAATATTTCAATGGTGGACTGGCTCTGAAAGGCTCCAGAAGGAACATAAAAGTACCCGGTTGCATCGAATATTTGGAGGGGACTTGTGGGGTCACTTACAACTTTGAACTCTTGGCTAGCCTAGAAGATCGGTAACAACACACAAGTGCGTATAAGGGTTGATCCTTTTGTTGGGGAAGACTCGGGTTATAAGCTTTCTCAGGCCCTACTTGATTATGTGAATGTCGTGGGGCTCAACCATTTATCTCAGGTATATATTCAGTGACTTAGGGATTCATCCAACAACCATTGGTTGATGTTGTGGGATCTCAGTTTGAGGGGATCCTTTGTTGTTGAGTGGGACAAGTATATTGGAAGGCTTAAACATTGTGGTGTTTATTTGATAGAAGATCCATATGATATAGTTAGGACATTGATTACCTCTATAGGTGTAGTAATAACAAATCTTGTTTATGAAGAAATTGCAGTATCTTCTTCCTCTCTTGTTCATAACTGGTGGAATTCCACTTTATGGACTTGGGTGGTTCAATTAAAGATGAAACGTTTTTGTTGGCTAGTCTTAAAGAAAAAAATCTTGACTTGGGATAACTTGATTAAGAGGAGATATGTTGGCCCAATTTTTTTATTTATGTGCAATTTGTATTAGGAGTCCATCGAGCATCTAGTTGTCTATTTTTCCTTCTCTCAATCGGCGTGGATAGAAGTTTTGTCATATCTTATGATCTCAGGTACCTAGGGTGGTACCACCTTTGAATATTGCCTACACATATGTGTTAAGAATGTTTCAAAATATGAGATCCTTCATCTTTATATCATATGGGGTATTTGGACAAGGAAGAACAATGTCTTTTTTGAAGGAGCATCAAGGAACAACAAGTCCTTATGTAAAAGGATTGTTGAAGTTTTTGTTGAAGTTTGGTTTGAAGGTATTTGAGAGGTCTCTACAAAACCTGATCCATATATCAGGCCACCTTGTATCAATGATTTTCTGGTTGGACATTTCAACAGGGCATACTAATTAGGAGTTGGTGGTGCAGGTATGGTCTTAAGATTCAATCACGATCATTACTTTTGATGTCAGATGCACCATGGTATTAATTCTAATACAAAAGTTGAGTCCATGACCCTATGGGGGTTGTTGGAGTTTGCCACTACAAAACAATTGTATGTTCTTCAAGTTTTCCTTGACTCAAGTCATAGTTGATTGGGAAAAATTTAAGTCACGACTTCAACCGCTCCATTTAAAACACTGAAAGATTAGAGTTAGAAGGGTCCAAATAATGTTTAATATTGTTTCTTTCCATCATATATATAGGTAGTATAATGTTCTTGTAGATGAAATTTCCAATAAAGCTTTGGACACAAAAGAGAGCATTCTCTATTATAAGGGAAAAAAGTATCTAGAGGGCTCTTTTTATAGACAACTTATTGCATAGAGTCTTGATGGCCAACTACTTCAATAAATTTGCCATCATTCAGTGGATTAGAATGGAAAATAAACCTATAAACGATGTATCTATCATTTGTCTTTCATATCATTGGACAATGACTAGCGTGGGTGACCAAGGATGGAAATTTGATAAGAGTTAGTATGGATCCAATTGTTGGTGGCCGAGAGAATTTTGCATTATCTGCAGAATTAGTTCAATGCCTCCATGATAAAGGTATTGACTCACTAAAACGCCCGCTGAGGGACCAATATGATAACACGTTCGTTCATATTGGAGGGGTAAAAAATTAAAAAATTTCAAATTTGATGTTATATTAAGGGTAAAAGGGATTATTTATTTTATTATATAAATACCCAATATGCTGGGACCTTTTTTATTGCAAAAATTTGTCGTGCCTTTGCCATATGCATGGATAGGGTTTTTTTGGTTTTGGTGGGTTTGCAGTATTGGAGGAGGGCACACAAGGGTTTTTCTGGTTTTGGTGGGTTTTCAGTATTGGAGGAGGGAACGCATGGTCGTTTTCTGGTTTTGGTGGGTTTGCAGTGTTGGAGGAGGGAACACATAGGGTTTTCTGGCTTTCGTGGGTTTGGAGCATAGGGTAGCTTTGTTGCTGGTTGTGGCGTAGCCTAGCTCGGTTCCCTTCTTCCTTGGTGTCGCGACGACGAGATCAATTGCTTCTGCTACTTAAACTACTTTGGTCCTCGGTACAGGGTATTCATAAAAAAAGGGATGGGATTCAAACTCAAAGCAAGGGTAATCGAATAACACGCGCACGGCATCAGGGATGCCCTAAACCTCAAGCTCTTTAGCCAATGATTCCACATCCGCCTAGGTGGGTGATCCCATCAAACTCAGGCACACGTAGGGTTTTGGTGGGTTTGCAGTGTTGGAGGTGAACCACAGGTTCACATTTTCCAGGGGCTTAGGGTAAGTCTGTTAAAGAGTTCTTTTATACAGTATTCATCTATGCATTTATTTTTGTCGTAGTTTAATTGGGAAGAAGAATGAGTGCATGCACTATTTTTGTGCTTAGTTGGTAGATTGTTGTCTTCATATGACTTTTTCATTGTACAATGTGTACACACTGTTATGGGGCTAACTAATATTATTGAGCATATCTTTCTTCCTTATAGGTCTGTGATTTATAATTCGATATGGATGTAGTGGGTTAATGCTGGGTTAGTGGTTGTTGAATGGAACTCGCTACTTGAGTATGGCATCTCTGCAGTCAGAAACATTACTTTTATAAATAACAGAAGACAGTGCTTGATGCCTATGCAGCCTGAATAGATGTGTCACGAGAGGAGAAAATGTGAGTTCTTACTATTTTTGGTTATATTGGGTTTAGTATGTTTGTTTCCATTTTGATCTAGGTTTGTCTCTATAATTTATGTATTTTTTTGTTGTGTAAAATCATGTTGACTTTAAGGGTTTCATTTAGTTTACTGCTTGTGATTCCGAGGCCATGAGTTAATGTTTAACCATCCTTCTGGTCTGTACCACATGCTTGCAATCTCCTTATAGTTGTATTAGAAAGAACTTTTGATATGCATGCATATATATATATATATATATATATATATATATCTTTCTTTGTTATATGTATACATCACTGTCACTGTAATTTATGCATATGCATTTTTTTTCGTGCAATATTGTATAAGGATAAATTATCCTAAGACCATTTTGGCTTGTTGGACCTGTGATAAGCCCCTTTGATGACAGAGGAAAACCATTTACAATAGGTCAAACAACTCACACACACACATAAAGGGTCTACACTCACGAGTGTTTGAATATGAGCTGTTTGGATGGTGGTCTCCAGTCCCAACTGCTAAGCCACAGCCTGGTGATCTACACCCAGATCAAGTATAAGTAAACAACCAAGAAAGAAAAAGAAGAGGTATCATCACCAACGTCTCCTCCACAAGAGAAAACCCTAGTCACTAGAACAAATTCCAAATAAATTTTATCTCCTCTAGACTTCATAATACCACCTAAAGATCATAAGGAAACCCTAGACATTACCAAATTAGCACATTTAATTTCTTGGTTCTTACCACGTTCTTACTTACTGAAGCCCCACTGCTATCACCTATTTGTTGTTTACAAAAACGTTCAGAATTTTCAGTAGAATTTCTATTATTGCATGCCCTACATC
Organism: Pseudotsuga menziesii; assembly: GCA_001517045.1. Classification (NCBI taxonomy): domain Eukaryota; kingdom Viridiplantae; phylum Streptophyta; class Pinopsida; order Pinales; family Pinaceae; genus Pseudotsuga; species Pseudotsuga menziesii. The sequence continues at coordinate 335,910 of LPNX010569027.1, read as the reverse complement.
AACATTGCCAAATTAGCACATTCAATTTCTTGGTTCTTACCACATTCTTACTTACTGAAGCCCCACTGCTATCACCTATTTTTCGTTTACAAAAACGTTCAGAATTTTCAGTAGGATTTCTATTATTGAATGCCCTACATCAACAGGGTTTTATTTTCCCAACATGAGGTATGTTCTATAACATATATACATATGGTGAATCATATCAACTACTTGATATTCTGACATACCATCTAAATTCCATTCATAGATAATTCCTTTTTGGAATTCTCTTCTGTATTCAGTCCTACCTTTGTTAATCAACTCAGGGACATCAGGTATGGACTGGTGTGCAAGTAATATCTCATAGGAAATATAGGTTTGTGCTTGGCCTTGGAATTCTTTTATCATGAATAACTTCCATACACCACCAATGATAGTGATTTCTTTGCCAGACTTTACTTTGTGGGTCTCTGGTTTCTTCTCAATTTCCATTATTTCTTTCAGAAAATGACTGGGGAACTTGTGAACAAGCAGAAACTTAGAAATTTTCATTTTTGAGGTGCCTATACTTTCTTATTTAAGATTCTTAGTTCATTTCTCTAAATTTTGATTCATTGATTCTATTCTTTCAATATGTTCTAATAGAATTATGGATTCTCCTATCAGACTGTCTATTGTATGTTCAATGACCATCTTGATTTTGTCTAGCTTTTGGTCAACTGGTTCTTTCAAATAGTTCGCAGATTCTACCAGATCATTTGTGGTGACTTGAATGGATTATATATGTTCTTTCTTTGCAATCTGGCTTGATGAAATAGTGAATTGAACTAGACCTTTAAGAGATATATTGCTCTAGTTTTGTTGCTCTAAGAAATTTTCTATTGAAGTGTCCTTTTCTTCACTTGGAATGACAATAGGAATGGATTAGGAATTATGGCCACCTTCCTCTAATTTCAAAGGCTTAAAAGGAGGTAAGGGATACTGTGTTTTTATTTCATTTCCTTCTGCACTTATCCACTTAGGGCCAAATTTTGATCCAAAGGAAGAAGAGGATGTCTGTATTTGGATTTCTATAGTATCCTTTTGTTTGAACCATAAATAGAAACAAATTCATTTATTATTATGCTTCATATATTCTCTCCATTTCTTTCCATGTTCTTTTTTTGGTGAGAGAATGTTAGCCCTATTATATTCTGCATCCATGGGATTGGAGTATATATCCCAGTTGAACATATTTTTGACCCATTCATTCTTTGGATCAAAAGGGGAATGTCCATGTTCTATTTGAAAATTGGTTGTTTTATATCCTTAGGAAGTTTATTAGCCCATCTACTGGCTAGAATATGATTGAGTAATTACTTCAATGGCTTGTATCCTAGGAATTGTCTAGGTTTTGTAGAACTTTGGGATGCTAAAATATTTTCGACATGCTTAGTAGGATCTTTAGAGATGAATTTAATCATATAGTCAACCATTGCATCTGAGTTTCATGCAATCAACCTTAGGTTGTTGTCATTGACATTTATGAGTAGGTTATTTTATGAACATGCTTGTTTTTAGGGGCTTGCTAAGATTTAGTATACAGTCTCTTTTTTCTATGATGGTACTTCTTCGCTTGTTATTTCCTAAAGCACTCCTTATAATGATAATTGTGCTTGTTGGAAAAAAATATGTGACACACACACACACACACACACACGCATATATATATATCCAACTTTTTCACCCACCATCTTGACTAGTGTTAGCTTACACCAGCATTGACCCTAATTTCACACCACAAGGTGAAAGAGCATATTAATACACAACATGGAACAGGAGAATACACCACGATAGAAAAGGAATGGAGGGATGGGTAGAGGATAGAAGGAAAGACACAAATTTTTAAAACATTTTGCATGGGAGGTAGGGATTCAATCATTAGAAGGATGATTCTTCGATGTTACTCTTACTTTTGAAGAGAAAATGATTAAATTTTTGGAATATTTAGACTAGGGAAAAATTCTTTGTTACACAGGTAAAATCCTCAATGCCTACATAGATTGAATGTGTAGAAGGAGTCCCATTTTGACCATTTGTAGGGAGCCTCTTGTCAACAATTTGATCTCATGGTGAGAGGGTGTATACCTTTATGCCATTGAAAGAAAAATATTTTTCTTAATGGCATTTAAACTCCAAATTTTGGTCGATATTTGATTTTCCTTGAGGCCCACTTATTGAAACTTAGGTCCAGACCTTGTTATCATTGCATAGAAAATGTTTCTAGTATGGATGTTGGGAAGAAACACTTGAGAATATCTTGGAAAGCATCTCCTAGTGGTTTGGAAACAACTTTTGGAAGTTTCCTAATGGTGAATTGCAGAAAAGAAAATTTATAGAAGAGTTTATTATTTTTCTTTCATAAATGGCACATGACTCTTTTACGGGCACAAACCTATAAAAATGAATATGATAGGAAGTCAAATCAACAATAATTTTTCTAATAAATATCAATATTTAAAAATTATGCTTATCTATAACAAAGTAATATTTTTTTATTTCTTTACTTCATTTCATTTTGAAAAAGGTATTTCTAATACCCACACCCATCTTAGAAACCATAACTACTTTCCTACTTCTAGTAACATATTGTGAGTCTTGCATGAAGGAAACTGATGGTTGTAACTTTTGGTTAATGAGTGGGATGTATACAATTAGGATGAGGACATTGGTCAGGATGTGGTAGAGTTTTTCCTGGATGTAAGGATCCACCATGTTGTTCTAAAGAACTTTGAGTAATTTGAGTCGAAGGATGTACAATGGAAACACATTCAAGGCACTGGACTGTATAAGGGACATAATAACCAATGAGCTGACTATGGGGATAGATCTAAGCCAAGACACAGCCTGGTGAACTCTAATAAATCTTGTATGCATCATCATGTCCAGTCACACCAGTTACCACTGGCTCCACTAAAGCAGTTGCAGCCTTTGCAACACATGCATACATAGCTTCCTGAGCTCGGTGATGTTGTTTAGAGGGAGGAAAGACAATTTCATCACTAAGTAGGCTACTTCACAAAATATATTTATCATCCTTTGGTGGCAAACACATAGGCCTTTCCATAAGATATTATTAGTTCTCAAATGGCATTCATTTAACACACAAGCATTATCCAATGCCATCTTTTCTGAATTATTGTCATTGGAACTTGTTATGCCTCCTTTATTCAAGCCTTCTACAATTTTCTTGGTTTCATCTTCAGCTTCAATTCTTTCCCTTTTTACCTATTGAAAATTTTCATTCAAGTTAAGTTTCCTTCCCTTGATATGTGTCATTTTCTTTCGATGATCTACTCCAGATAATACTTCAAGAACTTCTTTCGTGCAAATATTTATCTTTATTTGATTATCTGATCTCTCTGGTAGAGTTGATAACCTTGCATTATGTTTCTTCAAGAGATTTCTTTTCCTATTTAGAATGAAATTCTGATACAAAGAAGTGTTTGGAACTAACCTAACTTCATTGTCTTTAGTCACAAATGTAGAAAGCACATGATATTTGACCTTAGGAACATAATTTTCATGAATATTTTCAAAATATTTTTCACCCATCAAATTTTCTTTATAGTTTGAAAGCATGTTTAAATTATTCAAAATTGCTGACAATGTTATTTGTCACTGTTTTTCTATGATCTAGGAACTTACTTTCAGGCACTAATCGAGAACTTCTAATTTCTTTTTCCATGTTTTTCCTTTTCTGACCAAACTGCTTTTCACTCATGGTCTGGTATGAAAGAATGCCTGTATCTGGTGATTGTATCCTAATTTCTTCAAGATAAGAAGAAAAATTCAAAATATTGTCTCCATCATTATGAATATTTCTTTCACTCTCTAATGACCTTTTAAAATCTCTCTTTGTTGTCTTCAACTCTGGCTCAGTTATTAAAGATACTACACCAGAAACATTAAACCTCAAATGGTTCTCAAAATGGCTTGTAGGCACTGCACTAGCAACATCAGGCCTCAAATGGTCCTCAAAATGGCTTGTAGGCTTCTTTATCTTTAGTATGGACCTCATATTGTCGGATTTAGATGTCGATAATAAACTTTGATTTTTAATCCCAACCTGAACTAAATTGAGCATCTTCATGTCTTTCTTATCAGACGATATCAGGGATGTAGCCGGATTTTTCTTATTCTCACCTACCCCATGTGTATTTTTCTAGTTTTCCTGCCTATGTACTTCCCTCTTAATATCATGTTTCTTGGAAAAAGTCTCATAATGCATTTGATTAGATTTATCTTTTTGCATTTTCAACATTTCCTCTGACTCATCAGTTGCTTCTTGGATTTTATCAATTTTTGTAGACTATACTTTCTCTACATAATCCTTTAATATTTCATCAATACATGATCTGGATTTCCCATCATCAATATCTGGCATAAAGTCCTCTTTCTCTGTACCTTTATCTCTAGCATAAGTTGTACTTTCTCTACAGAATCCTTTAAGCTTTCATCAATACATGATATGGATTTTTTGAAGCCTAAATAAGTAAAACAACATACTTGCTCCCCAGTACCGAATGCAGTAGGTGCTCACATAATTAATGCTTCTTGTCTATCAAAGAGTCATGTTACCTTTCTTTCCCAAGTAGGCTCCTCTACATTTATAATAAAGCCATGGTTCACCTAGTTAAAGTAGCACCAAAAAACACAGTTGGTGTCTTCTAGATTCATAGCACATTGTGCATCAATAAACATCATAGAAAAAATGTAAACTTGGTATTAGACAGCGCTGAGATCTTACAAAATATACAAAAGGGACCATAGTTGTTTGAAAAGACACATTTCTGGAAGGTTTTATAACAGTAATTGAATTAATAATTCAGATCTGCAATTTGAGGGAATTTACACATACATTAATTAACATGCGAACCGTAACTTTGCACTAAAAAAGAACATTGAAAACAGTTCTGAATTTTAGTCTTTAACATCAACTTTATTTACAGCAAGAAATCATTCATAGTTGATGTAGCAACCTAAGTCTCTTTGAAATTACATCTATCTTTACAACTTAGTTGCTCTTAGGGAAGCCCCATGTGTTGGATTAAACCCAAAGTGAGGGAAGTAGTTGCTCTGGTGACAATGATAACTCTTCTGAGTTACTCTTTCAAATATTTTACTGTTTTTAGTGGCTATCATGAAAATTTATAGTATTCACATACTAATTTAACTTTCTATTCCATTTATTCTTCTATCACATGAAAACTTGGATCTCATGCAAATGTCACATAATACAAGTAAAAATTGTCATAGACAAAGGATGGTTTATGTGAATTCCTTTTTGATATCCAACTAGTTTATACAAAGAAAATTTTAATGATACCTTAATTTGAATCATGAACATGATGCATGATTACTCTTTTGCTAGGACTGCCGGGATATGCGAAGACAACCTTCCTCCTGGCTCTTGCAGGAAAATTGGACCCTGCATTGAAGGTCATTGCTTGAAAATTTACATTCTTTGTAGTGATGGTTTTGGTTGTAGACTATTATTAGAATTTCTAGGATATATTCATCCATATATAAACTTTGGATTTGATCTGGAGACTTACAAATATTTAATGCATATCTATATATTGCAATGAAAAATTGGTTTGCACTTTAGTGCAAGAGGAAGCCAATGAACCAACAAAGAAGGAATTTGCTCGAGCACACGAGTTTGAATTTGGTTGGTAAATAGTATACTCGACCTTGATAGCAAAGAAGATAAAATACATTTTTAAGCCTCGAACTCGACTACAAAGTCTTTTACTCAACCTTGAATAGAGAACGAGGTCAAAAAAATCATTTTCGTTGAGCATGCATATGCTTCTTTGTCTAGCATAGATTATATTAAGGAGGTGCAAGTAAGTGCTAGAGTGTTTATATAGCACTTATTTTCTTTACTCTGAACTGAAGTAAGAAAATTGACTACTTTAAACTTACCCTGAGCCCACTTATATAGCGCAAGAATGTCATCTAGGGTTTACAATAAAAGTAGATCCAACTCTTGATCTATTTCTGGCCTTGGGGTTAGTGCTCTCAATATACACGAAGGGATTGTATTTAATGGAGTGCTCAAGAAAAAAGAATAAATGCCTTGGGATTTGCAGCAAGCAAATAATGGAAGAATTTAGATGCACTAAGCACTTGAAATATTGAGGTTCTCCTTATCTTCATTTTCCAAATATTTTTTTGAATTAGAGGGGAAAAAATGAGGCCAAACGTTGTTTTTATTTCACCTTATGTGCAACCTTATGTAATTTTTGGTAGCCTGCATGTCCGACATGATTCAAGAAAGAAAATAAAATAAATTGTAAAAATTGGGAGCGTTCTCACCCTTACAAACTTGTACTATAAAATTGTATTTAACAGTGTATTTCGTCCATAAAACTACTAAATAAATGCATTCAAACATTCAAATAAAATCATATTAAAGAATCCCAAGCAGAGATTTATAGGCCTGGAACCTGCCACACAATTTCCATATGGATTCTTCGATGGGGCCTCTGTTGATTCGAATGGTGGCATTGGGGTTTATTTATTAATCAACTATGACCACTCTTTCAGCATTAAGATGGGTTGTGGTCAAAGTACTAATACCAGATCTGAACTTCTGGCCCTTTGGGCACTACTAGCGGTTGCTAAGGAATTTAGCATTCCTTCTCTTCCTGTCAAAGGGGACTCTTCAGTTATTATTAATTGGGTCCAAGGGAGATCTACCCTTTCTTCTCTCAATTTAGATGGATGGTGTCAAAATATTAGGAGTCTCGAATCATCCTTTCTTTCTCTTGATTTTGCTCATGTCTACATATAATACAACAAGAAATCAAATGGATTATCTAAGGAGGGACTCTCTATGGCCTCTGGCCTCTTACAGTTCACTGAAATATGTGAAGGTGAAATAGTGGGGAATGGAGTTATGCAACTCTTTTAATTTGAGCTTGACCTACTCTCTTTGACATATTTGATGTTTATTTTTTCAAGAGTATGACAAAATTTAGATTGTTCACATTCTTTGGATGTCTGAGGCAGACGTTGATATCCTCTTGTATAAGTTTCTTGGCAGGTCCATGAGTGCCTCCCTGGATAAGCCATGACTGGGTTCTTCTTGTATTCCCTGGTAGACATCTTTTGAAGTCAGGATGAATATGGGATGTATTCCTTGGTTTTTTTATCTTGGTGGTGAAGTTGGTTATATGACCTCTCAATGTAGCTATCTAGAAGAGTCTTTGAACAACTATAATGTTGGTGAGCATTATCTCATTGAGAATCTGAGACTAGTATTTATCTACTGTTGGACATGTTTTGATACGAAGGTGTATCCCTTCTGCATTGTAACAGTTACCTTTGATTCATATGAATAACAAGGAACACCTATTTTTCTTCTGGAGAAAAATAAAATTATAATATATCCCAACTTAAAATTAGAACATATCATTTGTGAAAAAAACAAAATCCACGATCTAATACATAATTTAAATCTAAGTTAAAAAGGGCAGTTACGTTTATAACTCATATGCATGAAGAAAAAGATACCTTGTGAAAGTTGGTATGTTTTTAGTGGTCCTTGGAATTAAGGTTCACCATAGCCCTACATGAATGAGGAGTTGTGAAACGTGGGGAGAGTGTAACCATGAATCATGTTGCATTATATTAAAATTGAAATTTTCAGAAAAATGAGAGCATACAAATGGTTGAACAGTGTACCATTGCAATGTAGAATATTTTGTAGGGATGCTTGATTAAAAATATATGTTAAATGAGAAAAGGTCACCTATTTTCCGATTTATCAGTCCCTTTTTAGAGGGTTACCTATTATTACGTTTCTTTTTCATAGCTTCTAATTTAGGTAATTTAGAAGAAGAGTAACTCTGAAATTGTATTCTTACTATATGCCTTTATATGAAGTTTCATAATTCATTTTTGGCATATTATAACCTTAAAAAAACATCTTATGCATCCTATTATATGCCCCTTGCGTACAACCTAAAAGGTGACCAATCCAATGTTGATAGAGAATATTTTATAGCATATCTTCTACATAGATAAATTATTTAATAGAATAAGAGGAATTCCAAAACTATATTTAATACTAATTGTCGTTATATGAAGTTTGATAATTCATTTTTTTTCAAATTATATAACCTTTATAAAACATGTTATGCTTTCTATAGTATATGTGCCTTGTTTAACAAAAGGTGACCAGTCCAATGTTATGTTAACAGAGGATGTGTCATCACATAACTTCTACATAGCTAAAAACCTGTGTAAGAGTAATTCCAGCACTGTCTACATTAGTTTGACTAGGTCTAGAATGTTGATGCTAAAAGCAATATGCATATTAAGATTATGATGTGAAATTAAATGCCTCCCTTCCAAAATTTTGTCGATTTCTCTTTGTTACCTGTCATTAGAGCTACAATACCTATTCACATTAATGTGAGAGATATAGGTAGCTTAAAGTGTTATGGATGCAATTTCATTGTGTTTCCGAGTTGTGGAAGCTCTAACAACTACATAATCTTCACCATTTGGATGCACAATTGATCTCAAAGATCTAGGGAGCGAGTTTAAGAGTTGTTGCATTTATGTAGGAAGTTTCCAAAATGGTTTACTTGATCTTTGTGAGTGACTATTGAACAAATTTATCTCTCCTTGGACCATTCTTCATTTATTAGGCGAGTTCACTTATTACCAAGTTTTTTCTCTTACCCCAAGGCCAAAATCCATGTAGAATAGAGATTAGTCTTGCAGGTTGGGAATATTAGTCAACTAGGATGTTCTTATCATTTCCTAGAGTGGATTGTAATGCTTGGGGCATTTTCATCAAAAAGAACAAGACTAAATTCCGAAAAGAACAAAGACCTTTGATCACCTGATCTATGTTTTTTCATCTCTTGTTTTGATCACCTTTTGATATTCTGCAAGTACGTTGAAGTTGACTCTTCAGTTTGGGGAGGGCTATTTGAATAAGCCACTGACAATACATTTTGTTTCAAGTGTTTTGTCCCGATAGTAAGATTTCTTCATCCTTTTTAGAGATTTGAATTGAAAGTGCATACCTTGTTTCCTAGCTCTTTGTTTTATTAATGAACTAATATGCATGTGTAAATATGAATTACTTTTTTTCATTTATTTATGGATGCACTCACCTCATTTCGTAGCCATATTATATCCAAAATTTTGAAAATTTTGTTATAATTTTATTCATTTCTTAACCAATTAAAAGGTACACATGGATGGAAATGCACATGGATCCAAGTGATGTTGTAGACTTTGGAATTTTTATTGGTGAAGAGAATTGTGCCCTTGGCATAGTCCAGTGTCAAAAAGGTTGTACATATTCTGATATCCATTTTGAAACTGTGAATGATGAAATCGTTGAATATCCTTTTAATTTTATTATTGGCCCAAATGGATTTCCTTTAAATGCAAAGCAAGAGAAAAAAAATAAACCAACAACACCAAATGTAGGCATTAAGGGGAAAGTAGGCACAATGGTTGCTGAAACATTGGAATCACAAGTAATGGAAGGAATGCCAATCTCTGAAAACATTGAAGGGAATGTGGAGGAACCTATACATAAACAACCAAGAGTTGGTAATGTGTCCAAGTCAGTGGAACAAGTTGTGGTTGATCCTAATGTATTGGCATCTTGGGAACATAAAGTGAATAGTTTAATGGAAGAGTTTGTCAAGGGGAAGCTAACACTCAAAGTATATTCAAAAAATGGAAAAACTAATATAAAGACCTATTGTGAAATTTATGGCATGGATTATGGAAAGGGGGAAGTATCCTCAGCAGCGTGAAAATTTCGTAACTTAAAAAAAATCATATTAAAACAGGGTCCCATCAACATCACATTTCAATGTTGGGAATTAATGAAATTCCTTCATGTAACAAAGAAAAGTAGACAATAGTGGCTAGAGATCAACTTGAGATTGATCAAGAAATCAAACTTCTACATGATTTGAACCAAACACAAGAGCCTAATTTGTTCAAGGTGGTGGAAGCAACACTTGCAAATTATGAGGACAAGAAAAAAGTAAGAGTGGAATGTACACAATGCAATAGATGGTTCTCTTTGATGTTAGTAAGTGGTAATATTTCCAGTTCTCTAAATGAACACATGAAAGCAAATAAGCACACTACTAATACTACGTTTGAGGCTTCACATGATACAGTTGTGTTGAGGAGTGGAACAGTTGGGAGACCGAAGAATCCTACCAATGAAAAGTACCAACAAAGTTTGACTAAGTTCTTGATCCCATCACTACCATCACCATTACATGGGGCTTATACAAGTCCACATGCTTCTACTTCAGGTGTGTTAATTACCCAATTTTTAATTTAATTTGAATTTGAATATGCAAATTACTTTATTTGTTATTACTTGTTAGTAGAAGTTAGTAGATCATTAACCAATTTGTTTTTTCATCTTGTTCTAGCACAAATACCTCCCCCAATATTATTATGTTGGGGGTATTGGGATCCCTATCTTGAGAGAAGAGGGGAGAGATTGGACACAAAGGTTCTAATGGATGACCAACGTGGTGTAAAAATGTGGGCCATAGAGAACCATACCAGGAGAACACTATATTATCATGGTATTGAATGTCGTATTAATGGTACATACATACATATTCATTGCAAGAGGGTTTCTGAAACATGAATACCTTTTGATTCATTGACATGCAATTTTTGTAAGATGATACCTAATTGTGATGACTTTTGAATGCGTTTATATCGCAACTCAAGGAGCAACATGAAAAGACATGGGAGAGATACAAGGAAAGGGAGAAGGTTGGACCATTTAACTCAAACTAAACTCAAAATTGTTGCAAGAGACGCAAATGCTACACATAGGTTAACAATGCGATCTCTTTGGTGGGAGAGGACAAAGGTTGCTACACTGTCTATTAGAAAAAAGGTCTCTAAGGGAAAAGTTTGTTGAATCTGCAAGAAGGAAGGATGTGTTCAGGTTTTGCAAGGATGTGTGTGAGGCTCATAAGCAAGGAAAATTACAAGGTAAAGATGTAGTTTGGGAATTTGTTCAAGATATATTTCACAACCTAGTTCATTCAAAGTCGGGTAGAATCTATAGTGCATCCTCTCAATCAATTTATGAGATGATTAAGTTATGGGGAATTCCTAGGTTACATAGCTTTATTAGCTTGAATCTGGATGGCCCTTTGATATCTACGACTTTAAGGCAAGTTAGAAAATCATTGACATATATCCCAGGGGAGCAAGAGTACATTTTTTAGACAATCGAAAAATTTTATGCTTCCTATAAACCCAAACATGGTATAGAGGGCCCAATTCTCACCTGCCTTGCTGAATATGAAACTATTGTGAAAAAATATGTAAGGTGGGTAGCAAAAAGTGATACATTGGTGCATTTTTGTGGTAATAAAGAAGAACATAAGTGCCAATCACATTTCTTGGTGACATTTGCTGAGGGTGTTGCAGGCTATGAGATTATTATAGATGCCTTCAAGAATTGTGTGATTGGCCATTATGCATGTGTTATTATTGCAAAAATTTTACATGAGAAGCTTCCTCATTTGGTTGTGGTTGTTCATCCAACGTGCAATAGGTTTGATGCAAATTGTGTCCATCGACAATGGGAAAAAGTAGAAGACCTATGGAAGAAACACGTGGAACATTTTTTAGGACCTATTATTGGTCATTCCTTGGATGGGGATAGTAGGAGAAGAATGCTTATGCTGAAGGATTATTACTCAATGACATGCATGAGATATCAAATTCCCTGGGAAGGGTGGAGGCTAACTGGGTTGTATGATGGATTTAAAGTAACATGACTTCATGACCAGTATTACATCCACAATGGCAAAAATCTAGTGGAACCTTTGTTTAGTGGTCAATGAGATCTGATTGTTGGAGAACAGTGGATTAGTTTTAACCATGCAAGAATGGTTTATAGCAATTTTAAAGTGGATGGCCACAAGCTTAAAATTGAGGATATAGAGAGGATTGATCGCAAAAACTGGGGTTCAGCACAACGCATTGTTTCAAGGCATGTCGAGAGGTGCTTGAAGGAAATGAGAAGTACATGTATAGAGACCTATCTAGCAATCGTTGCTGACTATATTGATATTTTTTGTCTCCTAGTTTAACTCTTTAGGAAAGAGTGCAAAATTCTTCAAGAGTCCCTCATTTCTTCACCTTATGGCTATTTTGGGTCAGAGAACAGGTGAATACTAATGTTAACATTAATTTCATTAGCAGAGAGGCATATCAATATGTGACAATTTCTTTCCACTTTGTGGTTTTGTTGATGAGATTATTTCATGATTAATACTCTAACTTACCATGTGCATTTCACCTGATTGGGTGAGATGTATGTGAGAACTTCTTTAGCAAATTTGGTGGCATGGTTGGAGTAGAGAGGGCATATGATTTTGCTGACTTACTTCATGCTATTGGAACCCTTAATAGAGTTTCTGAAGAAGAATTGAATCCCCAAGGGATTCATTTCAATAAATCTCATAAGAAACAAATGAGTATATGTAATAAATTGCATCAACAAACAGTAGAGGAAGGTGATGTCTTGTCACAATATGATTCAATTTACACAGATAATACAATTATAGAAGCTCTCAAGATAGGATTGGAGGATGCACATGGAATTTTACAAGGTCTTCGCATGCAACCAAAAAGACACACATAAGATTCTTGGTGGTTTAAACCATGGATAGAGGATCACAATGTTCCAACATTTGAAGATGTGGATGAAGTATTTGATAATTCTCCACCGAGTCATTCCACATCCATATTCCAATATTCGTCTTTTATGGTACTCAATGATAGTGAATTGCAAATGATGGAAAGTGAGTGGAGGCATGAGTTAGATGGAATTTTAGATTTCGTTGATGAAAATGTAAACATAACTACCAAACCAATGGTGGAGCTCGATGGAAAGGACATGTACAAATCTTGTTTGGTTAGTCAATTAAATGGAAGCCTAAAATTATTGAAAGATAAATTGACTAAAGTGAGGAATGCAGTTTACTTCAGGCGAGATGAGAGGGTTCCCAAAAAGGGTGTTGCAATTGGTGTTGGAATTGGATCAGATTGAGTGGTGTTTTTTGAGAGCGAGTCTATAGTTGTAGCTGAATGTAATACAAGAAAATGTGTATCTCAAAGTACAAAGCACGACGTTTCTTCTGGGACTTGGTACATTGGATGAGTTCAAAGAATAAGAAAGAAGGATGGTAATAGGGTGTTTGATTACCATAATGACATTGATCTTTTGGATAGGCCTGAAGGTGTTGAGCTTCAATGTTGTTGGTACAATAGAATAAAGGGGCAACACATGCAAAAGTATGATTCGACAGATCATCTATTCATACAACTTGAATCTGTTATAGCAATGACAAACCTATCATACAATATCAAGAATGACACATACAAGTTAGAAGAAAGTGACCACAGACTTTTTGAGGATTTCATTAAAAATTTAAATAGGGTGAAGTTTTCAAACCATTCTAATTTATCTTATCTTTTGTACTATTATCTTATAGCTTATTTATAAAGTATTTTTTTTTTATTATCGTTGATTTGTTTGTATCAATTTCATACTCATTTTAATTTCTCTTATCTTCAGGTGCGATGAATGGTTCAGATGCTGAAAGGTTGGGATAACTCTATGTGAACTTATTGATTGTCAAATATTTCTTTATGCGTTCTTGAGGCATGGTTCTTGAGGGTTATTGAACTGTTGGCTAGTTCAACAATTAAGATTAATATTACTTTAAAAAGGATGTTTTTTTTTTGTCAAATTTTGGTGCCCATGCCCATGTTAGAGTTTTCATATACTTTCTTTTGCTACTTCAATACTTAAATGGAATATTACTTAATGTGTGTTTCTTGAAATGTGTTTTCGAAATGTTTTCTTAAATGGAATATCATGTTCTTTAATTTCGTCATGTTTGTGTGGAGTGCATATTAACTCATTAGGAAATTGTGACTGTTGTTGATTCGAAAGATGGCTAGGGTGTGGTAATCTCTTGTTATAAAACTCATTGCTATGCACCTGTTGTGGTATGGAGTGGTTCTACTTTCTATAACTAATGAATCTTATACAGTGATAACACAAATATATAAAATAGTGTACCTTGAGAGAGATAAAATATTATTGGTCGTGTTGGTCCTATAAAGGAGTTGCATGTCCACCTTATATGGTTTACCTTGACCTTTTGGGTTTGTGGTTTGTTTTGTTGTGCCCCCCTTGGTTGACTCATGATCCTTTATCCTACTTGGTCCATAAGTGATGTTTATTAATGTTTTGATACCTTATCTTAAGGAGTATCTAGGTTATAAATTAAATTTTTAATTTAACATGAGAGACGGACCCAGTTCGTGGTCTGCTGCTCAACGTGATTGAGCTCTCTCCCTCTGCGTGATCGTTGCACGATCTTTGTTCTTTCTCCATGTGATCTCTTGCTGTACCACCCCCGTGATTGGGATTTACTTATTACACCTTCCACATGGTCACTTTGCACCAGCATGATCATGATTCTGTTGGATTTTGGGTTCTTCCCTACCGTGAGCGTGGCCTGTTTCTTAGGTGGACTGTGGGTTCTTCCACAGTGTAACCGTGAGTCTGTTTCTTGGTGGAATGTGGGTCCTTCACCAGTGTGAGAATGATTTTTTTCTTTGCACTTTCTTGGTGGAATGTGGGTCCTTCAACACGGTCGAAAAACCTGTGCCTTGGTGATACCTTGAGAGGTCCTTCTCCAGCATGATCGTGATCTATTTTCTTGGGTGGAACATGGGTCCTTCACCAGAGTGACCGTGATCTGTTTTTTGGTGGAATGTGTGTCCTTCACTGGCATGATTGTTATTTGTTTTCTTGAGTGGATTGTGGGTCCTTCCCTATTGTGATCATGATATGTTTTCTTGGTGGACTGTGTGTCCTTCTCCAACATGACCATGATCTGTTTTCTCAGGTGGATTGTGGGTCCTTCCCTAGCTTGACCATGAGCCTGTTTTCTTGTGTGGACTGTGGGGTCTTCCTCAGCGTGACAGTGAGTTTCACTTTATGGGTGGACTATTTGTTTTCAAGCATGACTTTGCAAAGTATGCTTGTGTGTCTCTGCAGAATGATGGAACATTAAGTTGAAAGAGATGAAAATTATGTTTGTTTATTTTAGTTCAAATTTTATTACAGCAGTAATGTTTTGAATATTATTTTATACCTTCATGCATTAAAGTTTACTACTTAAATTAAATACTCCTCTAACCATTAAAATTCAACATCAAGTACTTTGAAGACATGTACATGGCATATTCCATGCTTGGTTTTACGGTTTTTGTTATTTGGATTTCCTGTTTATCCTTGTTTGGTTTTCTTGAAAAGTATAGGAAGCTTACTTTGTAATTTTCTCATTTTACTTTAATGACACATCTAATTCTCATGTCCCTGATCTAAGAATTAGTGCTATTTTTCCTTTTATGTCAGATATTACTTGTTTACCATATGGCACTTATGTGGGTTTTGAGTTGTAGTTACGAGAACACAAACAAGATATAAATGGGAATACGTATTCCAGTTTTTAGATTTCTTTTTGGATATATGATACATCTGGATATTGCCTGGAGGTGTAGTTATTAGTTAGGCAGAAAGCTGGTGGTTGCATATGCATGTTATTCAATATATTGTCTCAGCATGCAGGAAGAATTTCAAGCGCTCTGTTCACTATGCATGGACATATGTTCCACAATATCCGAGGTAGGTGATCTTCAGACTCTGTTGAATAAAGAAGTGAATTAAAGTTGAGTCCTGGATGTTTGAGAATCCATTTTTTTAAGAATTTCATTGTAATATTGTTCCATGTCGATGGTTACGCAACTAATATTGCAATAAAATATGTTTGTGGATTTTAGATGTCTTGTTGAATGTATTTATTACTATTATATTGTTAGATAACAACTTTATTAATGCCTTTTATTATAATGTGATATTTAGCAGGGAAATTGGTTTTGTTATTTGATCAACTGAAGGACCGACAATAGATTTCAGAAATCCCGTCAATCCCATTGAAGAGCAGAAGGTTGCAACTAAGTACTATAACTCAGTTTGATTAAACAACATCATCCCAACAGTTTGATTAAATACCAGGTCAACCTAGTAGTGGTCCTGATTGGAAATGAGTGAGAATTAGTATATAAGAGGTCAATGGAGTCATTATTACACACATTATTAATTATTGTTGTACTTTAGTGTTTTTGTATTTTTGGAGTTCTTCTCGCAATATTTGAGTTATTATGTTTAATTCAACATAATAATACTTTTGGGAGTTGTACTCCACATCATTATTTGGTGTATATTATATGTATGCAGCTTTAATATGCTTATTGAATAGTATGTTCACAAATAGTGATATTAGATCCATGTTTTCAATGATATTCCCCTGTGCACAAATATCGAGTTATGAAATTTTTAAGGCTCTTGGGCCTAGAATTATCCATTGCAGGAGGCAAACTTGTATTGCAGATGGAACAACTTTGTCAAAACATCACTCTTTAGCATTCAACCTAAATTTTGTGTTTTTTCTGGGTTTTGAACTGTCAACCCCCTATCAAACAACACCTAAAAGTCCCACATTCTCTATTCAGAAATTTGGACATCAACATGTCCTCTATTCCACAAAATCACCTTCCAACAATCCACTTTCGGAAGCTGAAAGGTCATTAAATAAAGTTCTAGGGAACACATGCAAAGAAAGATATTGTAGGAGAATGGTTGTATAAGACTACTACCACTAATCCAAACTATATCTTTTCTACATGTTGTAAATGCATTGATACCGAAACATTGAGGATCTTTGCTAGGTTTGATGATCTTCTCTACTTCTGCTCATATGCTATCATATTATGTTCTAATGTTTTCTAACATAAAAAATGTATCACGATCTTCTCTGCTTCTGCTCATATCCTATTTGAGCTGTAGTTACCATAACACAAGTCTAGTTGTTTTCATCCCTTCAATTATGAGATAGATATCTATCCATACCAGAGAGCAAGAGAAATCTCCAGAAACTGAAATTTTTTCTTGGGTAGTGGAATACCTTTAATTTAGTTTTAAATGTAGACAACTAATGTTCAGAGATTTCAAAAATCATTTGTAAATTCTGCCAGTCGGGAAAGCTATATCTGATATCATGACCAAGTGAATCCAAGTGGTAAACTAACCAGGGTTTCTCAGAACAAAAAATGTTTTTATAGATAGGTTATGAGAAACATTTAGTCGATCATTATAGTCTAGTCAGAATCTGTTTAAAATAATTAGAAAAGTACTTCCATTTACAATCATTTTTTGAGAAATGGACATTTTTTGTGGATGTATTAAGCTCAGATATTTGGGCAGGGTTTTTGTCAAGGTCTCAATTATGAGGTTTTTATGTGAATTATTACAGTATTTCTATATATGCAAAGGAATATTAGTACATGATGTAATTGGCCTTGAATTCTTAAATATGAAAGGATTTTTATCAACAATAGTGAAGCCATTCATGCTGCTCACAACAATTTTTCTAGACCATATCCTTTTGTCTTTGATGAACAGAAAGTGGTTGATAAATAGGATGATGCATACCATTTCATAAGATATTTACTAGTTGATGGAACTCTATATGAGTTACATGGGTTGAAAGGAAGACCCGTTAGTCTTGGACAATATAATGGAGTTTGAAATAGTTTGGAATGGTTAAAGCAAACATGGGAATGTTGTCCTATCTAATCCTCATACAACAATTAAAATGAGTCCTAGGCACTTTCCTTGATGACCTTGACATATGTTGATCCTCCTAACAACCTAATTAATTGATCTGGTATATTTCTGGTCAGTTCCGGTATTTGTTAGCATCAAACAACAATAGAAAAAATATGTCCCATCCTTCAAAAATCCATAAATAAACCAAATCCAAGTTTTAGTGTGTTTTGGGTACAAGTTTGACAAGATGGTAAAGTGGATAAAACTCAAACCTAGGCACTTCTAAGAATGAGTATCAGTAGTAAACAATCGACATTTGAGAAATAAATCCATGTTGTTGGGTACATGCTAGGCCCTAAAAGAAATTCTCAGCCCTATTTGACCCCTTAATCAACAATGATCTAATTTTGGGCTAAATTTGAGGACAAACCTGTGCATCAAAAGCAATTTTAGGAAACCTAAGTGCTTCTATGGACTATATCAGTAGAAAGAACCATTTCTTCTTGAATTTGGAAAACCTGTCAACCTCAAATCAAACATATTCATTTCACCATGCCCCTGATGCATTGTCCTGTGTGTGATGGGCTATGAGATTCTTCCATATACAGTTCTAGTATCTAACCTGTTTTATATTTTCCATTGGTATTACATCCTATAGTATCTGTATATCATTCTATGTAATATATTTCGATTTTGATGACATCAAATGACTCTGAGAAAATTGCAGTTTATGGTTCTAACTTATAAACTTATATTTTGTGTTTGATCATTAGTGTTTATAGCATTTACAGTTGTCAATTTTTCTCTTGCACTTTCCTTTTTGTGTGATTGTTCTCATTACTGTTCACTTGTACACATATCATGTTTGAAGAAGCATTTGTGTTCTACATTAATTTTCTATTAACATTTACCTTAGTAATTAACATGCATGTTGCTAATTAGTAATTACCTTATAAGTTTTCCCTAAATAAAGTACAACCGCCCTGTATATGTGAGCTTCAACTGCAAAATAAACCAAGAACTATGTAATTCCTTCTTTACACAAGCGATAAACTATCTAAGTGTTCATACAACATGTGTAATCAGGTTTGTCTGCATCCTATTCTTGTAAAATGGAAGTGTTATAGGTCATCAAGTTGTAAATTGATATTATATATTTTTCCTTGGTTTGTGTCATAATTTTATTTTCTCTTTGTTTCTTACACCATTTCATTATATATTTTTCCTTGGTTTGTGCCATAATTTTATTTTCTCTTTGTTTCTTACACCATTTCGTTATATGATCTTTGGTAAAGGAAGCACTAAAGAATGACCATATTCTGACACCTCCAGAAGGAAGTGAAAAAGGTACTTATCATTAAGCTATGTTAACATAATTTATTTCCAACATGCGAAAGGTAAAATAGACTCTAGATACTTCAATTACTTTTAATTGTCTACAATATAATTTCTATGGAGTAATTTACAAAAGAGAAAACCGTTCAGTCATTTTCTCAAATTTTGTAGTTGTACCACAATAATATATGCTTTCCTTCAACTACTGAAGGTATCGAACAATCACAACCAATGTCTATGATGCCTATTGATGGTCAACTTTTCATGGTTCATGAAGACCCTTCTTTGGGACTCAATCAGAGGTGAGTTTTCTTTTTTCAGATTCTTTTACATGTCCTTCAATTTGGTATTCTTCTCAATTTCTAAATATGTGTTTCCATATTGGAGTGCAAATTAATGATACATGTGAAATATTTTGTTTTTTAGATATGTCATCTGTGTTGCATATGCATCTCTTCCTGTTCCTTCAGGATTAATGTACAATTGTAAACAAAACAATATTGAGGAAACATCCAGTCAGTTATCAGCTTTTTCAAACCCATTAAATAGATGTGGGTTGAACTTGAACTTGCACTTAGATGTGGGTTGAACTTGCACTTATTCTGGTAAAGCCACCTACAATTGATAGGACACTATATTTTTCAATGCCATGTGTGCATCTCCTTGGTTTTGAAGACCACGTTTTGATCGCTTACGGTATTTGGCTAGTTATGTTTTTGTTTTTATAGCATAAGATGTTGAATGACGGTTATAAATTCAGTTATAAATCAACTATAATTGATGCTTCTTCAATAGTTCTACCCTTAAGTATTAATATTGTGATTTGTTATAAAAAAAATACTCAGAAAGGAATAGTCCATGATGGACAACCTTCTCTTTGGTAAATGCCAAAGAAACAGGATGATGGCCTCTTTTAACATTATGTAGAAATCATAGAAGTTGTAAATAGTGGCTAATGACCATTGTAGATATGTTCACATACTTATGGGCTATTACACAATTAGTTATTTCCAATTAATATGTAAGCATAAAAGAATGTATTGTCCATACTAGATTCTTGGGTTCTAATTATGTTCATGGATGTTTGTTTTTCTTGCAGCAACAGCCTATGCTAATGTTTGGATTGGCTTCAGTTTTAACTAGTCATCAAATCAGCTCTTTTGAACAATTGGAGCAACCACCGGGCACACAAATGCATGCAGCATATGAATACCATGCAGGAGCTTCATGCATAGCTTCTTTAATGTGACAAAAGAACATTGGAAAATACGCAGGTGCAATATTATCATGTTTTGTACAATTTGTCTAGAACATTCTCTGGAGTCTAAATGCCTCGTTCAAATTTTGATAATCAGTACAAAGTGATTATCGAAAAAATATGTTTCATAAGATTGCATTTATTTGGCTATGATCAAGTGTAATGAATGTGATTAATTTTGATGATTTGGCTTATTGGACTAAGTATGAAATTTTAGTTTCAATTTAAAAATGTAAATTAGAGGTGATATATAAATAGTATTTCTGACATAATAGTGCAGATAGATGGATATAATAATCCTAGAAGCACAATGCATTGTTTAATTTATGTTTTGAAGTGCTAAACCTACTATACTAGTGGCGTGCCAGAGTATTTTCTTGGTGAAACCCATCTCAAACAAAAACCTATCAGAAACCTCATTCCAGAATGGATTTCTTGAATCTGGGTAATTAATGTGTTGCAAGAGAAGCCCACCGCATTTTATGTCCAACCTATCCATTTATTGAAGAAATACCATCCTATACTGCCTGCGTTTCTCCAAAAATATTTAAAAAAATTCATAAAATCAATCATTGATGAAAATCCTAAACCTAAACCTTGTTCATTAAATACCAATGCCCATTGCGGTCATTTCCTCTCATAGAATTTGGAGTTTGTCTGAAGCTATTTCTCAAGAGTCAAGACTATGCTACGAAGTTAAAGATATCTTTGTTTGGGTTCAGAAAGTCTTCAAAACTTGGCAAGGATTTGCAGTCTCCTTGTGTTGAATATGGTACTCCCGAGCTTGAGGAAATTAGATTGTTTAATGTGAAATTAAAGGTGGTGGATGTATTGCTGGTATTTCTTTCATTAGAGCTAACTCTAGGGATGCCAATAGAGATGACAACAATCATGGGTTTCAGAAGAAGAAAAAAATTAAAAAAAAAATGGAGGATTTGATGATGGATAACAGTGTGAAAATATGGATAGAGATAAGAAGAGGCAAGGAGATTGTTCAGAAGTATGTAAAGAAGATCAAGATTCTGTATGTTATGATTTAAGAGAGGTGTCATGAGAAAAATAGGTCCAGATATCTGGAGAAACTCAGTTAGAAATGAATGAGGGCAGATATATGGGTTCCAGAAGAAGTGAGAACCAGATCTTATTCTGAAATTGGAGGTAAAGATGAAACCCTTGTGAAAAATGATTGCATTGATTTGGGAATTGGACAGCTAGAGAAGGAAATCTCCTGTCTTACACAAAAACTAGCAGAATTGAAATTGCAAAATGCTTGTGAGACTCCATCCCAAGTAATTGGTATTCAACACAAATCCAGTGACAAAAACACACCAATGAGAATTGCAAATAAGATAGAGACAATAAATGGTCCTCGAGAAGGGAGTTTTGAGAAGAGAAAAAAAAAGGAAGGGTTGCCTCTTCTAAATTTCTTCAATATAGTTCGAAATCCCAACCAAGATTTAAGAAAAAGAATGAAAAAATGACGACAAAGAGCATTTCCAATGAGACAAGCCCTTAGTTTCAGAATAAATTTGGGTCATCTAGGCCTTAGTTAAGAATCACTCCTAGCAAGGCAGGCTGTCTCAAAGAAGACAAGTTTAAAGGGCAGAAAGATAACATTGGCAGGAAATTGAACCAAAAGAAAATACATGTGTCTAAGGATTGAAAAGGAGATGGATATTCTTCTGGAATATTTGATGGAAAGGAGAACATATCTCCATGCTTAACACTTTTAGAGAAGAATGGCACAGTTTTTTCCCAGGTTCAAATTCTAAAGAAGTTCCAAAGGATGAAAGGAATCTAGGAAAAGGCTTGCTTGAGAATTTCAAGAAGCTTTGTGACATACAAGAAGTGATCTCCCATCTCTTCATTATACCATTAGATGCCACAAATCATAATGATATGTGGTTCAGTAATTGCATTGTGGGTGAAGTAATGTGCATCCACAATATACATCGAAAGAAGCAAGGTGCATTGTAGAATGCATGTGGGTCATAAGAGGGGTATCATGTCAATATACTAGGTAGATATATAAAGGGGTATAAAAAATGTAAATGCAAAAATGGATACATACAATATAAAGTGAAAATAGGGTTTTTTTTAATTTGGGAAGGCATATTGGGAGGGGGTTAAAAAAACGATTTTGGGAGGTATTTTCCAATATTTATTGAAATTAGGAGTATTGTTTCATATGCCACGAATGAACGTGCTATGGCATGGTTTCACTAAGTGAAGACCCTGTGCTAAAATGGGTGGGTAAATATTTGGTAACAAGCTAAAGTGGTGTTGATTGGTTGGTTCCATTGGATATCGGTTTGACGAAGTTTCATCATACATAATGGTTTGTATATATTAGAGGACTAAATAGAGGTGGAATAAAGCTCACTATGGAGTGAGATAGCCTCGTCTGTATGTGTGATGGTAAAATTGGGAATGTCACTGCTAAATCGATATATTCGACATTATGGCATGATACACCTGTATCAAAGACATGGTGGCATCCAAATATTTGGAAATGGAAATCCCTGCTAAAGTTCAAAGTATTTTTCTAGATTGCAATGAATTATGGAATCTTAACATGGGAATCTTGCCAAAAAATGGGCTTCTCTAGTCCTAGCATTTGTCATATTTGTGGGGAGAACGAAGAGACCATTACACACATATTTATCGGTTGCGGCTTCACAAAATATGTTTGGGATATTATCCGGTGATTTGTTCTCATCAAGGGTGTATGACAAGGATATTTCATGAGCACATGGATGGAGAGATAGTTAAATTTCGATCCAACATTGGTGATTGTTTCAATTATTACATGCTGGGAGATATGGCATACCAGTATTATGTTTGTATTTGATGGGAACCACTCGAACATCAGATGATTGTTCGAATAATAAAGGCACACAACATTGGAATTCGGGTGGATCACAAAAATTCTAGCAGTAGCAGGATGGTAAAACCCTTAGATATACCAAAAAACTATCGTATAAGGTTATTTGATGGTTTTTCTTAGTTAGATGCCTATGAAGAAGGAGTTGGTGCAATGATTTGGATCAATGATGCTATTTGTTATATTTTTTTCTACAATTGTGGGCTCGAGATCAACACCAGGTCGAAGGTCATTGTGTTGTGGGCGCTACTGTACACTACTATAAGATTACGTATAAGGGATATCAAATTTTTTGGCATTTCAAAGACTTTGATCGATTGGATCAAGGGTAAGAACAAGTTACATGTGCTCTCTTTAAACTACTGTCTCAAAAAGATTTCAGTACTAAAACAATAGTTTACTGATATAAGCTTTGAGCATATATATAGAGAAACCAATATGAATGTTGATAAGGTATCGAAGGATGCACTCCAGAGGCCAAAATGCATCATCTTTTATCAAATCCTAAAGGATGGTTATCCATTGGAAGAAGGATTGGTAGATGCTTACTAGTTATATGGGGTCAATTCTTGTTTCTTCTTAGGATTTGGTTTATTATCTTTCTCCCTGTTTTCATCATTCATGCTTCCACATTTTGCAATATATATGAGATGATATATTATGCTATATTTTTTTGGTTCATAGAGATAGATAGATTTCAGTATTTTTTTTGTGATTAACCAAATATGGATACTTAACATGGATGCCTTGAAGATAAGTTGTTGATCCAATGTCTTGTTGCATTAGCTAACATACTTATGGATAACTTTTCCACTTGAAGATATGGCCCTTATATTCGACATATATCTATGGCTTACACGTTTGGCATATAGTCTTATTGTTTTTTTATTTTATGTATGTATTATTTTATATGACGGGTGGTACTTTGTTGGTCTATTTGGCTACCTACGAGGATGGCCATTTTCTATTTCATCATTATTTTTCTATATTTTCTGGGCTATGGGCCTGGTCTATGGAATGTATAGGTACACAGATGGTCATATGGTGACTATATTTCGTCTCTGGGGAGATCATTTTACTATGTATTGTAATTCTATCCAGACAGACTTATACTTTTTAATATAAGTATAGCTTTTCCAGTGATGAAAAAAAGAGGAGATTAAAGATTAACCATTTGGTAGTCATGGTTTTACAAGCCTTCAATTTTTGTTTTTAATAAAACAACATGTATGCTATGTCTAGTCCCTTGTAGAGGTGAGTTTGTTGTTTATATTCTTCTTTTAGTAGTATAGTCAGTATTTATAGGAGAATATGCTCCAAATAGATCTTGATTTTAGTCATATGATTTGATGCTAGTCGACACTTCATTTCTTACATGATACAAATATATGCGAACTAATCAAATGAACTTAACTATTCAAAAATTGCTATGTTATCTTTGATTCTCTTCTTATGAATAACCATATATATATATTATTTATTGATTATTATTTATTTTATTCTCTTTTTTATATCTTTTTGTTTTCTCGATGAAAAAAAAGGAAAAAAAGCTATATAATTTCTTTTTGTTTGTAAAATAGATTTATATATTTTCTTTAAATCTTAATCAAAGCACCTCAAAAGTCATACAAAAAAAAATTGTTTAGCTTAGTTATATGGTATTATCTTAGAAAATAATATCAATGAATGGCTAGAAATGGAAGGTAAGCGAGCTAAAGGCCAAGCAGGTTTTAGAAGGAATCATGCAACCACGAACCACCTCGTTACACTTAGGATCATTGCATAGGAATGTCATAATA
Organism: Pseudotsuga menziesii; assembly: GCA_001517045.1. Taxonomy (NCBI): domain Eukaryota; kingdom Viridiplantae; phylum Streptophyta; class Pinopsida; order Pinales; family Pinaceae; genus Pseudotsuga; species Pseudotsuga menziesii. The sequence continues at coordinate 310,885 of LPNX010569027.1, read as the reverse complement.
ATAAGTTTGGCATGTTTTGTTGCTTTGTGGATTTTAGAAAAGCTTTTGATACAATGTGTAGAAAACAACTTGTGGAATAGGATAGAGGAGCTTAAGGTTCCTTTTGAGTTGAGAGTTGTCGCGATAAGGTTATATGGAAAGGTCATAGCCAAGTTTAAGAATAATGAGGGGAGGGAAACATATATAAATTGTAATATTGGAGTTAAACAAGGTTTCCCCCTCTCCCCTACCCTTTTTGGCATTTAGATTGATAAGCTAGAAAAGTTTTAGAAGAACCTGCAGGTTGCGTCGGTACAATATTAGCTAGGATAGTTATCATCCTCCTACTTTATGCTGATGATATTGTTCTTATAGCAAGGTGTCCTTCTGATCTCGATAAGCAATTACGAATTTTTTTTTTTTTTCTCTAACATGGGTATGACTGTTAACACCGACAAGACAAAAAATCATGATTATAAAATCTAAGAAAGACACCTATGCAAATTTTATTTATGATAGTAGAAATCTAGAGGAAGTGACTTCTTACAAGTATCTCGAAATTGATATTCATCACAAGCTCAATTGGAACTATAGCATTGAGAAATTATTAACGAAGGGTGGAAAGCTTTTTTTGGTCTTGAAAATAACTGTAAATCAGCCAATCTCGTCATGTGGGATAAAAATAAGTTCCTCTTTGAAACTCTTGTCATCCTTGTTATCTTGTATGGTTGTGAAGTATGGGGGTGCAACATCTCTAGAGAATCTTGGAGGAATATTGAGCAAATCTAGAAGTGGCTTATAACTTATAACTTCAAAATTAAAAGCAATACACCTTATCTTATTCTCCTCATAGAAGTGGGTATTTCCCCCATCGAGAGCATGGTTATGACTAGGTACCCAATGTACATGCATAAGATAAATAACATGGGAAACGAGAGACTTCCTAAAATTTCCTTAAATTCAAATAAAAACCAACTACGCCTCAAGCGGTGTTGGTGTAAATATATCATGGCTTGGTTAAACCATTGGGGCATTGATGAAAACGACATTTTTTAGAACATTGATAATGTAAAAAATATTATTACTTCTAAGTTTAAAGAGAAATTCTGGTGTGAGGAAAATTTAGCGGTTAAGAGAAAATTAAGATACTATAAGGAGGTCAAAATTAATATAGCCAAGATTAGAACAAACTCTCATGAACTCCATAGCGAAACATGGCGTTGGTATATTCCTAAAACTCCATGGACGGAAAGGATTTTCCATCTCTGTGAGTCTATGAGTGTTGATGATGAAAATCAATGTCTCTTAGAGTGCCTTGCTTATACCCACATTATATCTAAGTTTCATAGTATTTGCTACAATACAAGCCTTTATAACCTCCTAACTTGCTAAAACTATAGTGAGCTTGGAAAGCTTCTTGGTAAGCTTTTTGAGCATAGGAACAAGATTTTAAAGTAAACCAAGTATTATCCTTCTTAAGGTCCAATAGAACAAAGTTGATCTCAGTGGATGTTAATCATCATCATCATCACATAATGTATTTTTCTTAATAAAGTATTTTTATTATAGAACTTATAAAATAAGAATTTTAAAAAAAAAGTTATGATTTTTTTCTAGGCTTAATTCGAAATTCTAAAAATTCTAAAATTATAGATTATTTTCCTTAATTATGTTCTCGAAAAGGAATATATATGAATCAGTTAGGTGGATTAATTCGAGAGACATATTTAAATATTTTATTTTTCAAATGTTTTTACTGTACTTTGATTAATTTTTATTTTTTGAATTATTTAAATACTTGTTTAACTTAGTTTCTATTGGTGTTTTACAGGTGACGTTTGCTTGGGACTTTGTGCCCCAAGACCTGATGGCTAGATGACCTAAGCATTCCCATTGACATGTATTGGAAAATGATTTTCATTTTTTTTAGCAGAGAGATCGAGAGTTTGCAAATAAACTGCAAATATCTGGGATTTATATCACCAATTTGTGGTTTTCCAGGGGCCTTGAATCTCTCAATCCCTCCACTAATCGATGAGTATGTGCATACGAGAAATCTATATTGATGAATGGTTGCGTTGATTGACAAAGAGGCTCGACACTTGGTATCCAAACACAATGTTAAAGTCATCCATGAAAGGATATTATCATAAATGTTGGAGTACCCACCCATCATCGAAATTTTTCGCTACTAGTTTTTCATTTCAGTCTATTTGTTGTTTGCTTAGACATTCCAATCGTTTGGTTCAGAGGCAGGGACGCAGGAGCTTTGTTTGCTTTGGGAGTATCCGTTTTAGTTTTTCACGGGGAGAAAATATTTTATTTTAAATATTCAAAATAAGTATATGGTGGAACCCGACAGTTGTAAATTGGAACTGGAGATACATTTTCATGGCCACCAAATGTCTCATGGAAGTGGTGGACTTAGACAACTGGAATGAGATAAATATGCATATCACATCTAAGAGATTTGGGAAGAGATGTCGCTGAGTCTTCGTGCCCACCTTATATTTGGCGTTGGACACACAGCGTCATGGATGATTTGTTGCAACATTCATTGTAAGTATTCCATCATTCAATCCTTGATATACTAATACTCAGTTCAATTTGTTTTGTTATTCATCATTTTGCAAGATTGAACATTTAGTAACTATCATTTTTAAGAATCCATAGGTAATAACCTTGCGAGAAATTCGAATGGTTCTTAGTGAATATCATGTAGATATCGCGTTTGACTGTACTCGAACAAATATGTTACAAATTTTGATATTGAAGGTTCCCTGTCTCCTTGTCTTCTTGGATTCTAATGAAGAATTTAAGGCTTTCAACTCCAAACATATGGTTTCCCACAATTCCTTCAAAGATGTCAATGATTCTATACTTCGATAGCTCTTCTAACTCAGAGCACCCACTAACACTTCGGCATCCAGAGTCAAGGCTTTGTCCACTGCTCCAAACCCTGATGGTCTTCAGCTTCACACATCCCTCTGCCCACAACTGCTCCAAAGATGTCAATGTTTCCATACTTGGAAGCTCTTCTAACATAGAAAACCCACGAACATCTTGTATTCTAAGATTTGTCACGTGTTCCAACCCCTGTATGCTCTTTGGTTTCACACATCCCTTTTCCCACAACCACTCCGAAGATGTCAATGTCTCCATACTTGGCAACTCAGACAACTCACGAACATCTAGGATTATAAGCTTTGTCCCCTGGGCCAACCCTCGTATGCTCTTTAGCTTCACACATTTGTTTCAGCTTCTTACATTCATCTTTCGACCACAGTTCCTCCAAAATATTTTGAATTCAATTAAGACATTGTTCTGCCATATGGTAATTGGAAGTAATTGAAGTTGGCTAAATGTTCTAGGTTTTGGTCAAGGTCATTTTTCCGTAATACATACTTTTTTGGAAAGCCTAGTGGTATGTGTTGGTGCTCTCTCTTAAAAGAGTTGGAAGGTGTTGAACATTGTATATAGTGGGAGCTGTGTGATATCTGTAGATATCCAAAATCAGTGGAGGTATGAACTTTTCCGAAATATTGCGTCAATCCATGTCTTTTTTAGTGACGGAATCACTTTTGCAATGAAGGCCGCAATAACATTGGTTGTTTAATGTGTTTTGCAATGACGACATAGAACCAGTTTTGCAATGTAAGCTGCAATATTGTTTAATGGGTTTTGCAGTGACCCAACATATGTGGATGTTTAATGGGCCTTAAGAGCCTTGCATTAATTAATGGTTATTTAGTGTTTTTTTTAATCTTGATAGCTCAAAACGTTATCTGTTTGCACAAAACTCTATGTTGTTGAATAGGGTTTATTCATAGGTTAAGTTGTATAGTCTTTATCTCTGGCTTAAACCCAGTTAATACTTATTCAGGTATAATTTCAATTTCTTGGAAATGAAGAAACTGGCAATAGTGGATCGATGTTCTGTTTGTTATTCTCTTTTTGGATGTATGTCTTGTATTATGATGATTACTGCATGTTATTTTTTAATTGAAGTTTGTGAATGATGTTCGTCACATATGTAATTTCAATTTCTTCAAATTTAAGAAACATCTGAGTAGCCTACATATATTATTGTATGATATTTCTTTGAATTAATATTTTAGTTCTCTAATTTGATTTATACTAACTAAATTACAACTGTTGCATCTTGACTTCCTTTAAAAAAAAGGTGCATCTTAACCAAGTATTTAACTTCCTTTAAAAAAAATGGAACTGCAACATCTTTACCAAGTATTTAGAGGTAATATTTTTCGTTGTGCCTCTTGGCATTTATTTATACTGCAGAAACGCTTGGCATTTATTAACTCCTTTAACAAAACTCCGGCATCATGACCAAGCTTGCCATTTAGTTATGACATAAATAGACATCTTTCCTCACACAAAATTGCAAGGTGGCGAGTAGTCAACGCCTTGGCAATTTATTTACATACACTAAATGCACAACGTCATTTATTTACCAACAAAAATAAATGACCAAGTATTAACTGCCTTTAATAAAACTAGAGCATGACCATGTATTTAAAAGGTTAACTTTGCATTTATTTATAGCATAAATATACATCTTTCTACCACAAACTTGCAAGGTGGGTGGCAAGTTGAGCAACGCCATTTATTTACCTACAAAAATGCACATCTTTGGTGAAAATTCTACAAATTTACAATCACGACTCACACCTTTTTACTTTAAAAACAATAATGCACAGCTTCGTCTGACTAAAATATTGCACCACTTCATTTCTTACAAAATTGACTTTGACATCTATTTACACCTTGTCACCTTGTCAAAGTGCCGTTGAATCTTGAAATACGAAGTTCTTCAAAAAGGTGCCAATCTGGAAGGGTAATGGATGTGGTGTGGGGTCTTGAAATGCCAAGTTATGCTCGTTTGCTAATTGATACAATCAACATAACACTGAAATAAGTAACTGCCCACATTTCGCTATACTTGTCATCATTAGGCATTTTGGTATACTTGTCATAATGTAATGATGGGGATGTGATAGAGTTCAAAACGTGGAATTTCCTTGCAGAGAGAAGAAACAACTGATAAATACCATGAAATCATAAGAAATAAAGTGGATCATGGAATCCTTTAGATGATACCTTGAAATCCTAACAATTTATTTCCATCTCTTCCTCTCTTTAGTTGTGTTAGGTTATCCCAACTCTATGTAATATGGATTGGGATGCATCAAGAGTGAGAACCTTCTAAAATGTGATCGATTGGATACTTTCAATTTACAACTTAGTTAAAAATAGAGTTGTCTTGTATGAGTTTCTCTTACAACTTAGTTAAAAATAGAGTTAGTCTTCTATGAGTCTCTCTTAGAAGTTCAATCTGTCATGTCTTGATACTCAACAACAACTCATTCCTAAAAGGTTTTTATCATTTTCCTACATATAAAGGCTACTTATAGTTGCCTCATCTCTCCTAGTATATAATGCAATAGGTTCACAAGTTTGATGTGCTCACTCATTATCAATAGCTCAACCTTTATAGTTGCCTCCTCTCTAGTGTATATAATGCAATAGTTCAACCTCTATAGTCACCTCCTCTCTAGTATATACTATATATAATGCAATAGGCTTCACAAGTTTGATATGCTCACTCCTTATCATTAGCTCAACCTCCATCTCACGGTTCCTGTATTTATTCATCTCTTGAAATATGTAACCTCAAACTCCATTTCATAGTTTCCTCCTCTTTCCTCCTCTCTAGTATATATAATGCAATAGGATTCACAAATTTGATGTGCTCACTCCTTATCATTAGCTCAACTTCCATCTCATAGTTCCTATGTTTCTTCATCTCTTCAAATATGTAACCTCAACCTCCATTTCATAGTTTCCTCCTCTCTAATATATATAATGCAATAGGATTCACAAGTTTGATGTGCTCACTCCTTATCAAATATATATAATTCAATATGATTCACAAGTTTAATGTGCTCACTCCTTATCAAATATATATAATGCAATAGGATTCACAAGTTTGATGTGCTCACTCCTTGTCATTAGCTCAACCTCCATCTCATGGTTCCTATATTTTTTCATCTCTTCAAATATGTAACCTCAACCTCCATTTCATAATTTCTTCCTCTCTAGTATATATAATGCAATAGGATTCACAATTTCATATTTTTCTCCTCTCTAGTATATATAATGCAATAGGATTCACAAGTTTGATGTTCTCACTCCTTATCATTAGCTCAACCTCCATCTCATGGTTCTTATATTTCTTCATCTCTTCAAATATGTAAGATCAACCTCCGTTTCATCGACCTTGTATTTATTCATCTCCTCGATTGTGTAAATTTATTCATCTCCTCGATTATGTGAGTATTCCCAACATATGGGTTTGGAGACCAGCTTGAGAGTTGGAGAAGTACACAATAATGCACACATAATTTGCATAGTGATTTATATCTCTTTCTCGGTTTTGTGGAAATAAGCTTCTTAAAAAATCTATAGTTGTGGGTATTCGAGGTTGGACGAGAAATTATCCTCTCAATTAATAATTTGCATCAATGTTATTTTAAATATATAGCATATACTTTGGCCAAAAGTCTCCAAGATAACATTTCACCTACATACTCCATGACTTGTGACTTGCTAGCACATAGTTGTTAGTGTATTCATCAACTTTGTTCTCATTTTCCTCTAATCATTTCACCATATTGGTTTTTAATTGAACATTCTCATCATCAACCATTCTAAATTATGAGAATACTTTATGGAATGAATCTGGCGGCACAGATGGAATAACTCAAATCGAGGTCAGATCAATGGGCCAAGAAAGCAAGCCAACCTTATTGATGTTAGGAGAAAAAGGTAATTCACAATATTTATTTTATATATTTCTAGATAGTGTACTGGGTATATTTACCCTACCGAATGGTTCTGTATCGAGCAAGATAAATATACCTTGCCGAATGGTTTTGTATCGAGCATCCCTATATCCAGCTTGTAATTAGTCACTCACTGACTGGTTCTGTATCGAGCAGCCCTATATCCAGCCGAGATGGCTTTTCTCTACTTGCACCCATCACCCAACATTGACCATATTTATCGATGAGTTATTCATTCTATACGACACACTCTCGAGCTAGTTCCTGAGCACTCGACCCAATTATTTAGCACTTGGCTAGGAGTAGTCCTATTTCCCAATAAATGCATTTCTCTATGTCCGGTGTGCCTTATCGAACCTGAGAATACTACCCACCTAGTTCCATACGACATGGCCCCTTGACTCTTTGAGTTCGTTGATGTCCTTGATCCTCCCATAGGCCTCCCTCCTCCTTGTCCCATGGAAAATACCATCGATCTCATCCTTGGAGCATCTTTACTAAACCAACTCTGATTGCTTTGATTGCTAAGCCCATTCCATATATGTTTGTTGAAGGAGGTTCCCCAACAACCTTATATGCACTACCCGAGCTATCGCGCCATAAGGAAGTGCTTTGATCCCATTACAAGACTAGTGTAATGCGATAGATAGGTTTTGTCGGCTAATATATAATAGTATCGATAGCACAACGATGGATGCTTTTGAATTCCAGAAAGGAAAGTGAGGAAAAGCCAACCAATTTGTGGTGTTTAAAACCATAATTATAACTATATTGCTTTCAATCATTGTTAAAGACTATGATGCCTCCAGTTAGGAGAATCTTTCTCTCTCATGTTCACCAGTTGTGGCCCTAGTTCATAGATTAGCGCATCATCTTTTATTGTTGTTCTGCCTTCAAAGACCCAATCACTGACTAATTTGTATCTGCAAATTGAATCATACTCTAAATGTGTTGGGTGAGCAGTAAAACATACCTCACCTTTTTCCCAAAATTGACCTTCAACAACGGTGCCCTCCACCTCCTTAAATTAATATCTATAAGATGAGGATGCAACCCTATCTTTCAAAACCTACCATGGATCACTTTGAACCATACTACAACTTTAGTCACTCCGGTATGAAGAATGTTGGGAAGACAACGATTTGCAACTCTCCCTCTATAACAAGCGACAATCAAGATTTATTGATGTTCATAGAAAAGGTAATTCACAATCTTTATTTTATATATTTATAGATAGTGTACTGCTTATATTTACCTTTCCGAATTGCACGCTCACTCAATTAAATTTAGTACATTATTGCTCACATTGAAATTTTATAATATGTAATGTTTTTTCTTCTTTATTAGCTTTGTAGAATTTATGATGCATAAAAGGAATTTAGATTGAGAGATCATAAATCAAATTTGCTTTTATTGTTAACAGTTTCATCTTATATCTGTCATTACTCGTTTAATGACATTTTTAGTTTGGATTTTCCTTTTTGGGATAATTACAAGAGTAGCAAGCTGTCCAAAATTGAACCCAAAACCCAAGCAACAACCCTGATACTGGATTGTTTAGTACTTGAAAACCTGAATTAGTGCTATTTTAGTTTGATTTTTTTTTCCTATTTTAGGGTAATTACAGAAATAACAAGTTATAATTCAAAATTGAACCCAAAACACAAGAAGCAGCCCTGATACTTATTTGTTTAGGACTCAAAACCTGAATAAGTGCTCCCTATAGCTTTTGTTATTTTGTTCCTTTCAATATTGTATATCTATGTTCAATGCAAATTGTTTTCCTTGTGAATATATCTCCCTAGGAAATGTTGAGTGCCATTTTGTTTTTCCTAACATTTATTTTTCTCCTAGACAAGTCTTTTTGAATTCTTTGAAGACCTATATGTCTAGCCTTATGAAACCTCAACTTATGTGTAGTTTCCAAACCTACAACTCAAAATAAATAACACTAGTTTTTTCAAGTGAAACATTCTATACTCCAACCTCACTTGCTACAGCGTACACTTTTGATTCTCTGTAGTTTCAAAACTTAATAACCGAGTCCGGAAATAACTATATGTTCACTCTAAAGCACATTCTATAATCCAACCTTTGAAATAGCATGAAATCTTTTGATAGGATGCTTGGTGCCAAAATATAACTTAGTATTTATGTAATGGATATGTTTGATCTTAAAATACAACAGTATTACATAATGGATATGTTTGGTTTAATTTTTTCTAACATGACGACACGAGTATTTTTATATTAAACATCATGTTATTTGGTTTCTTCTTCACATTGTAAGGATATGTTTGGAGCCAAAGTATATATGTTTGGTCTTGAAACAATAAAGTATTATGCAATGGATAATGGATATATTTGGTTTTTTTTTTTTAAATAATGGTATGGATATTTTTGCATCTAAGAGGCACATGCTACAACTTAGTAAGGGATGTGTAACTTCTATGCTTATTAGCTTAAATTATATTTAAAATATTTACAATATCATATATACAAAACTACACAAATTAAATAAATAAAACCATTCTTCCACATTTACACTATAAAATGGGGTTTGCGCCTTAAATTCATTTCATTATTAGTTGACTTAAAACTAGACAAATTAAATAAATAAAAACATTCTTCCACATTTACACTATAAAATGGGGTTTGCACCTTAAATTCATTTCATTATTAGTTGACTTAAAACTAGACAAATTAAATAAATAAAAACATTCTTCCACATTTACACTAAAATCCTCATTCACATTGATATTCCCAAAGTGTTTTTTCCATCAATATTGTTGTAAGAGCTTAGTGCTCTACTGCTTGAATGTTGGATCTTGATCTTTGTGTTGGGCCAGTGAATTGCAACAATAGATACTAGATCCCTTGGCTTTACTTTAATTATAAACTTGATGTCGATGTAAACTTATGAGGTGTTTGCAATATGTATGCAACTTCAAAGGCCTAACCCGAAACTAGTATTCTAAATAGAAATGCTCAACTTCAACAATGCACTCTTCTTAACCCCTATTTATTCTTACCTAACTCTTAATACCTTCACCCCTATATCCTCTTACAATGTACAAAGTATATGGGTATTTTAGAGTCACTCTTTTGGGTTAAAGAGCTAGTGAAGTGACTCCAATGAATCAAATCAATCTAGAAACCTTATGCTACTTCAAAGCAAATAAATTCTTACAACCTCGATGAAACATAGATTCAAAGGATGTGTTATAAAGTGATGAAAATCATGAATAAAAGATGGCAATGAAGTATATGTAATAAAAAATTACGTAAGTTGTTTACTAGTAAAACCAATGTTAAGAAATGTTAAAAAAAAAATAAACTAGCTAGTTGTAATGCTATTGTAGAAGTCAAGAATTTTACTACAAAAGTATAAAATCACAAATAAACATAACTCAAATGCAAATGAAAGATAAATATAGTGGTTATCATTCCTTTCCTTAAGTGGACCCTATTCAAAGATACTCTTGTAACCCTTGTTAACACAAACAACTAAGTATGAAGCAAAATAAATTCTCTTTTATTAATACTCCATTCAGAATATCAAGTCAAAGTGCCTTCTTCTACAATTCGAATTTCAAAATATCTAAGTGAAATAATAACATAAAAATGAAGTTTATGAACATTCAACTATCAACTTAAATACTCTTAAGATATATTTGATTTCTGGACTTGATTGTGTGGAAATTTACGAGTCTGACGTTTCAGGTGGACACTCCACCCATCTTCAAGGACCATTTTATTGAGCTCTCATGATCCCTAAAGACAGGTGGAGTGTCCACCCAAAACGTTGGACTTTGAAATTTACACAATTAGTCAAATCTAGAAACCAAATATATCTTAGTGATGAACTATGAAAACATTCATGCTATTAAATACTCTTATTTATATTATAGATAGAAATCTAAGTAAATTCTCCATTAACCCCTTGATTTATGGGAGCTACTCTTATAAATTTTCATTGGTGTCTCCTTGAATCCTAGAATACTTGTGCAACTTGAACTCCTGAGGAAATTCAGGCTACCTAGGGCCATAAATCTCCCATATAACATTGGAAACTCTTGGAGTGACAATGAGGAAAAAATTCCCTAGGAATACTCCTTATGCCTCTAGCTATTGTAATCATGAGTAAGGACATTAGTGATTTGATCCTTGCACTCTTTGAATTGAAACCACATTAATTTCATAAGTGAAATGTGTGCAGGCCTACTCAAAATCAGCTACGAAACAAAGTACATCACATGCATTCAATAGGCTAAGTAAATTATTCATGCAAACTAGCAATGTCATATGCCTTCAAGAAATATGAAAATGCATATTTATTAATCAAAGATAAGCAAGGTTTGACGTAAAAAGTCAAATGTTCATAGAAAAATGGGAAAAATATGTGTAATTATAAAATCCCATCCCAATGCTAGTAATGTTCAAGGTCCCAATAACATTTACATAAACAAACATTTAACTTCAAAGTTATAATCACCATTTCTTCTTTTTTCATTTACTTTTCAATTGATCTATAATATCATGTATTTTTAATAAATGATCTTATAAAAAGTCAAACTCTTCCATTTTAATCAACAATAACACATTTACCTTTATTTGAGGTTTCATGCATTTTTCATAAATTCCCCACATGATAAACACATCGTTACCACTTTGAACTTGTGGTAAAACATCTCATTTTGTAAAGAACTTGATCAGCATCACTACTTCTTAAGTCTTTGCCTCGTACTTTGCTTGGGAATCCACATGATTGTTACTCCACACTTCTTTTCCCATACAAGTTTGTTCAAACACATGTATTCAAAGAATCATTTTCTGTTTCCATGATTTAAAATTCAAATAGTTCGACCCCAACATTATATAAGTTAAACTAGCCATTTTTATAAAATTCAAATACACCAATCATTGCTAAAACTTTGTTCCATGACAATAAAATAATAGTGACACTATCTTTTCATTCAAATTTTAAAATTAATATAAAACACTAATGAACTTGTCAAGTTATATCACTTGGCATAGATTGCTTCAAAGTCTTCTTGCATATTGATTTGAATCTTTTACACGAGTTTCTTATTAAGTGGACGGATTCATTGATTTCCCTTTAAATCCCACAATAAAACATTGCTCAAAATAACCGCTTATTTCCTCCAAAGTGGCTTCCTTTTAGTTTGCATGGTGGCTTCTCTGATTTACCAACAATAATTATTAAAGCAAACTCAGATGCTTAATGGCTGAATAAAAGAAATGTTACACCCAATGTTATGGGAAGTCTTTTGTGTTTGGATATAAGGTTTACAAATGCATTAATTGCATTTGTAAACCGTATAAATAATTAATTGCAATTTTAATAAACAAGAAGCCAACGCAAATGCAATGTCGAAGACATTGCCACCTAGTAGCTCTTGTTTAATTAAAACAACTAACTTATTGAAAAGGAAAATACATGAAGAAATTCTAAAATATACACAGGTAAACACTAAATACATTTTAAGGTGTTTTCATTATGGAATCTATGTATTTCGATATTGGGAAAGAGCAAATAAATTATTATTTTTCTACAATTACTTTTTAGAAAGATAATTTTAATGTTGATTTGTGTGACAATTCTTTGTTTTATTGATCATTGAAAACGTTGTGGGTAAAGGCCATGTTGGTAAGAAACTAAACAAGGACAAACATTACATTGTGGGTAAAGGCCATGCTAGTAAGACACTAACATTATTACAAGACTTTCTGCATTACTCTGATTATTAATATTTTTTTTTTACAATAGTTAAAATTTAAAATTGGATATAAAAAATATATAGATATTATAAACATGTTATCGATAATTATTGATTTTAATTAATGAAAATGTGTTCATAGTTTTATATATACATGTATGTTAAAAGATTTGGAAAATTGATGACAAGAATATTTTTAATTTATTGATTGGTGAAATTGTGATAAGTTGGAGGGAAAATTTTAGGGGTGATTTTTTTTCTTAAACTGATTCACCCAAATTTCATTAGATAATTTGCTTTTATTCTAAAAATAACCAAAATTGACCAAAAACTATATAAAGTCTTTAGTGTTTTAAATATTTAAAACAAAATTGCCAAACATTTTTTTGGTAGCAAATTTAAGTATTAGCAAGATTCTCTAAGGTTTTCTACATATTAAGAAAATTACAGATCCTTAAGTTCTTCTATTAATTTTTTTAGATTTAATAGTAACATAAAAATTGTGATTTTTTTAAAACTAACTAAATATTTTTAAATTTTGATAAAAACATTCATGAAATTATATATATATATATATATATATATATATATATATATATATATAGATTTACTAGTAACATAAAAATTGTGATTTTTTAAAAACTAATTAAATATTTTTAAATTTTGATAAAAAGATTTATGAAATTATATTTATATATATATATATATGATGATGACTGGTTTTTAAAGTCAAGTAAGATCAAATTTGGTTTATTAGACCTTAAGAGAAAAGACAAAAGATAAATTATTTGATTTGTTTTAAAATATTACTCTTATGCTTAAAAAAACTTAAAGAAAATCCATAGTTTTGAAGAGTTAAAAAGTTATACATATATATATATAGTTGTGTTGTGTATTCTTTATATATATATATATTAATTGTGTTGTGTATTCTTTATATATATATAAAGAATACACAACACAACTAATATATATATGCACTCATTGTGTTGTGTATTCTCTTAAAGGTGTACATAACACTTCGCAATACTGGAAAAAGGTGTACATAACACTTCGCAATACTGAAAATATTTAGCATTTACATTGAAGTATCATCTGTTTTTCCTTATAACCACCAGAAAAGACTTCAATCTTGGAAGGATAAAAGGATTAGGTTACGAGTTTGAGGTGTGATGATCTTTGCAGCAGTATGTTGAACTAGAGGGAACATTGATCAAATCTCCTAGATTGGCGTTCATACGTCAAATGCAAAATCCAGACAAAGACAAACTCCACCTGGAGGCTTTGCTAGAAACCCTAGATTAGATGTAGACTAAGAAGCATGTCATCACTGATCAGGTTAGAAGGATTAAAGATCCTGAATGATGTTGTAGAAGGAAAGTCGCCATCACATTTATGGGATCATCCTTACATCGTTGGGGGGATCGATGTTAGATCACAAGGCATACGATATCCAAGATTTAGTGCATCAAGAACTTGAATTCATTAATGAGACATAATTTTCGGAGGAAGGGTTTAAGTGTGACAAAGTATCGACAAATCTCTTTGTTTTGAAGTATAAATCACTTGGGAAACGGAACTTTGGAGACCAACGAACTAATAGAGAGTTGAGCAGAGAGAATATAGATTAAGAATCGGTCGCATAAAAGTATCTTAGCTCATTGATGCCTTGATTTCACCTAGTGGATGGACCTGAACATAATGTTACCTATCATTGCTACATAGTTAAGCCATGGGATGACTGTGTATGAATGAGAAAAAGCACCATAGGATACCAGTTTACTTGATCCTTTACCTTCTATCTCCTTGAGCCTTCAACAACCTCGTATTTAAACACGTCCAAGGGGTAGCTGATGTGGTTTGGATACCTCGAGAATCTCAAGCATTGCAAAAAAACACTTGCTTCTTGGTAAACAAATGGTCAGAAAATAACATTTTGGAATACATTGATATTCACAAAACTGTAGGGTTATTTGTACTCGTATATATTTGGCGAATTAAGATCTGCAATCTCGGACACATTCTTCATAAAGTATTTATTATTATTATTTGAATTACCTGTCAAGTAGTGATGAACTGAAGAAGCAAGACACCGTGAGTATATACATCACTTTTTTATATTAATTCTTGGGTGACGACGTATATCCTGGGTCCATCATTCCATGTAGCCTAGGATCCCATGGACATATGTATTATTTGTTCGAGTTTGTTTGGAATCACAATCGACTACCTTAGCAACATATTTCTCATCATCTTCAAAATATTACTGAATTTAATGTCTTTATGACATAAAGGTGGATCACAAAAAAATGAAGGTCGTGACACCAAGGCTGCATCCACGTCTGAGACAATTTGAATATGGATGTGCCAATCCATTTTCCATGTACAAACAAGGAATTTTCATGATGCTCTATACAAAACCCTATTTCGATGATGCAAGCACAACTCCATCTCTTTGAGCAGTCTTGTTCATCTGCTTCACATGTCCGTTTGTAAACCATGATTTTATAAGCAGTGCCAAATCCTGTTTGTTATGAAATCATCTGTGTAGTTCTAGTCTCCCAGTTCGTCCTTCTCAAATCTCCAAACTTTCGAAAGGGTGATATGTTCGCATGCTTGTCTAGTTGCAAACAACAACTTTTATTAGGGTCACAATGAAATTTATGTTTTGAAAGTGATTACCAAACATTGGTGTAATCAAGACAAAGTCCTCTCTCATTATTTCCCCTTAAAGTTCATAAGTTCATTAATCTATTTTTCCATAAATTATCAATAAAATCTAACTTAAATTTAACTTAAACATTCTGTATTTAACAATTTTTTCATAAATTATCAATAAAATCTAACTTAAATTTAAGTTAAGCATGCTATATTTAACCATTTTTCATACATCTATGCAGATGTTCTTCTTTAATTACCTCCTTCTATAAAATTTAAAAAAAAAAACATTATGCAAGTTAATTTTTTTTTGCCAGAGTCAAATTTTCCCATATCTACTCGCCTTGTTTTTCTTCTTCCCCTTAGATCATCTTGCCATATTTACAGCTAAAATTTTTGGCGTGCCTTATCTACATATTCGTGGTGACTCTTCACCCATTATCAATTGGTTCAATGGGAGAGCTGACCTCTCTCCTCTCAATTTAGATGGCTGGTACCATAATATCAGAGAATTGGAACCATCCTTTCTCCAGCTCGACTCTTGCCATGTTTATAGAGAATACAATGTGAAGGCAGATGGCTTATCCAAGGAAGCACTTTCTTTGGCCTCTGACCTTCTTCTTTAATCTGAATTCATGGTGAATGCATTGGGAATTATATTAGCTTGGTACAGACCTACTCCATTTAGCACATCTTTGATGTTCTTGAGTATGGCAGGATTTTATACAGCCTTTGGATGTCAGAGGTGGACTTGTCCTCTCTTTTTTATTGATGACATTCCCAAAAGTGCTTCCTTGGATCAGCCATACTGTCTTGACTTGAGGCAGAGCTTATATCTCTTGTTGTGGACTTGCATTTGTGCAAAGACTCTGATGTAACCAAGTTATCTTTTGATTCTGATAAATAACAAGGAACTGCGATTTTCTCCTAAAAATAACTCTTTTAACAAATAATTTCCAACATAAATATTTATGGCATCCCTATATTTAATATGAATAGTTTAATATTTATGAAAAACACAAGTCAAATATAAAACTGAAAATACATGTACCTCCAATCATAAAATACAAAAATAATTATATGGACATTAAATTCTTATAACTTCCCGAACTTTGACGAACGCCGACTTGCCTTGCTTTGAGTCATGCAACTAGATGCTTCTGCACGCAGAGCGTTAAGAGAACAGGTTGTTGCTAGGATAGAGCGTTAAGAGAACAATCCCTTTCTATTGAACTTGACAACAGAATCTACACTTGGTGTTGTGGGTGTGGACTGTGCGACAAGACTGAACTTAGGAACACATTCATGATTCAAGGTAGTGGGAATCCAACGTGATTGTGCAGGCAAATTGTCTGCAGGGATTGAACTCTCAACCATGGAAACCTAAATCCAGCGCCAAAAGACAATATATTTACAGAAGTTTCCAACCCAGTTCAGTATTTCACTAAATATATAACAAAAAAATAAAATAATAAGACGATCTTCCCTACTGCAAATGCAACTGTGTTTTCCTACCAAATTGCAGAAGTTCCTTAAGAAAATCACAGAAATTCTGCCATCGTATGCACAAGCCCTCCAGTTCCCTAGGTCAAGGTCACATGGGCCCTTAAACACAGCTAAACAGTGGGCTACAAATGTTTAAAATGCACAGGGAAAGCGGGCCTAACCTCTTCAACTTACCTGCTCAGTCTCGTTGGGCTCTTAGTAAGCAAAAATCTGGCGTCAAACATTTGAATTAAAATCAAAAAATTCTTTTCTGATGACGAAGAGAATGCTCAGACACTGAAAAGAAAGTGTGAATAATCAACAGTTCTGAGAATTACCTGTCAAATTTAATCCCTGGATCTAGCCAACTTCACTTCACCCTGGGGCAGGGCCCAAGCTTAAGCTTCCAAAAGTTTACAATTAGCGAGAAGCGACCCTAATAGTCAACTACACAAAGCCAATGAAGACACAAGCACAGTCTCCTCACCGTTTCAAAACTTATTTTCATATAAATATCACATCAATACATAATATGCGAATAAAATCTTACAATTTTTTCAAGAACCTACTTCCAAATCTCAAAGTGCTCCTGTTCAGTGCAAAATTCCTGAAGGGAAGACCATGCCTAACAACACTTGCTCGAACCAAATAATCCACCGTGAGTGACCTAGTTGCATCTCCGATTTGTGGCTTATGGATCGTATGTAGTGCAACCTGTGGCAACTTGTTATTGGCGGTATCATATGCGGTTCCATGGTCTAGTGGTGAGGACATTGGACTCTGAATCCAGTAACCCGAGTTCAAATCTCGGTGGAACCTTTTTTAACAGTTTTCGTTTTGCCCTGTCAGTAACCCGATTTCAAATCTCGGTGGAACCTCTTTACCAGTTTTCCTTTAATTTTCTTGCCCTGTATTCTGATGTGAGATGAAGTATGCTTTAATTTTCTTCCCCTGTATTTTGATGTGGGATGGAGTATGCTTTTTAACTGTTTTCCTTTAATTTTCTTGCCCTGTATTTTGATGCGGGATGAATTATGCTTTTACCATCATCGGAGTCCCAGGTTCACAACTCGTCGCCCCCTTTCCAAAGGAATGACGTCGTCTACAGAGTCACGCACCAATGAGGGTTTTACTGGTCTGGTTGCGATTTATATTGCATTTCATATTTTACAAAATAGCAAACGATCACAGAACTTACACTGAAAATGTTTTCGGCGTCTTCAGAGTTCCAAGGTCGAAGCTCGTCATTGTCTCCGGATTTGAGATAGTGAACGAGTCAATGTGAAGATGTTAGAGAAGCAGCCAAAATGATGATTCATACACACAATCATATTAAATACCTACTGAATAAAATGGAAGAGCAACGTGGAAAAAGAGTGGAATATTCTATGTTGGAGCGCTTTCGTAATATGAAGCAATATGACACAATTTTAATAATACGGAGATATTGTTCTCATCAAAATCTTGTAAGAATTGTTGAAATTGCAGTTTTAGTTTGTTGAAACTGTATAATCCGAAATGCCCTGTGGATTATGGAGGGTGTTGAATCCATTTTTATAACCAAAATCGTAATTTTAGCAAAAATTGTCTCTTCCAATTTTGACAAATTTAAGAGACAAAAAACAAATAATCTAGAGTTTAACTCACTCCATTCAAACCACTCCCTTTGCTTTTAACACAGAGCATCTCTCAAGTTATTTTTTTGGTTTAATTAGAGTATCATTAAAGTTTAATTAAGTTAATGGACTCCTTTTCTTTATGCTACAAGAGTAGCCCAAGAATCTCTTCACACGATTAAAGTGAAGGAGACTTAGCATTAATTTTGAAAATGGCTATAATAATGAGCATTTTGTAAGTTTTTATGCATTAATAGTGATATTATGGCTATAATAGTGATATATGACTTTGTTGTTGTTCAACATGTTTGATAAATCTTTGATAATAATTATTTTTATATCTAATAAGTTAGATATGTAAATTCAACCTTTGTTTTCTTACTTATGTTTTTTAGCTAGTCAAATCTAACTAGTTTTATTGTTTATGATGCTATGAATGTTATATGTGTCCAAATTTCATTATGTAAGTTGTTGTAGGTCATACACTCATCCAACAACCCAACACAACTCACAGAACGAGATTTAGTTGAGGCCATTCAATGTTTGGAAGACCTCTGCGGAGTCAATCTCTAGGCCAATTTCCCTAGTTTTTCCCAAACACCTCCAAAATGTCCAGAATTGTTCTAGACCTGCATAAATGGATGTTAGATGCACGAGCCTAGATCCAAATCCTAGTCTCTGTCGAGAGGGGTCAAATCTCCCGAGGTGCAAACCTCTTCTCAGGTATTACAGGAAGGAGAATGGATTTTGATCATTTGTTAATTTTTCTTTAGCCTTTTAAAACCATGTGCAAGGCCAACACTTTTTTAGGAATAATTAAATTATTTATTTATTATTATTTTGTTAAACAAAAACAAAATAATTTACTTTACATTTAAATATTATTAAAAAACACTTTAAATTGACTTTTGAATCAATATTACATATCATTACTATCATCACGTATTACGTATTGATAAAATACTCTACATTACCTTTAAATCATTATAACATCATGATAAAATACTCTACATTACCTTCAAATCATTATAACATCATAATAGCATCAAAATATATAACTTTTAAATTTTCTTCACACATATGTCTGGTTAAAATCACCTTTGAATCATTGTAACATCATAATAGTATCAAAATATATAACTTTTACATATTTTTTTTCAAATATATGGCTAGTTAACATTATATTACATGACTCGTACATCCTCTTAGCATCATTATTATGTTAGCATATGCGTCGTGTTAGCATCATTATTTTGTTTTATTTATGAGTAAAAAATGTGATTGCTTGTGTCCAAAATTTGTTTCAAACAAATCTTTATAGTTTACATCGGTTAAGTGTCTTTTAAGTATTTTTTTCATAACCAAAAATCCAGTGGAACATTGAGAAAAGTCACTATTTCCAACACAGTGTTACCTAAATTCATTTCTCTAAAAATATGGACGTGCTTTGTCCATTAAATCTATTAATCAGCCGAGTTGAAAAAACATATTGCATGTACAAATTTTAATGGTTGCATTGTATTAATGATGCGAGTGAAAAATAATACTGGATTACAAATTTCAACGCTTTTGAGTTCTGGAAAAACATATTGGAATTTACAAAGTTCAATGCTTTTTCATTCTGAACCTTCAAAGTTGCATGCTAATGGTTGTTATTTTTTCCATATTCATATTAACTTGACTTAAATTATGTAAAATATTAAAAATAATTGACAAAATATCAAATTAACATTACAGAGTTTACTGTTATCTACTATAATATTTATTATTTAATGCTGATTTATAGTGCTTTTATAACAATACAACCAAGAAATCGAAAACCCATCCCAGAATTCATAACTTGTATGCATTGAATCCAATTTCTGCTTTATGCAAAGAATTAACCATTTTTTATAATTATACCAACATATACGATTGCAAAATAAAGGTGACCCAAAAACAGATTATAAATTTTAATATGTTGGTATTGGAAAAACCTGCTGAACTTTTAGGAGAGATGAGAGAATCCAAACGTTTCATGACATTTGGAGAGATGTTCATGGGAACCGAGGCATTTGTAAACACCAAGCGAGATAGCAGAGTGAAAATACAGCAGAGCTTGGGTGAAACGTGGGCATGTTTTCAGGCTAGGATTTTTTATTTACCACTGTTTAAAAAAACTGCACAAGTTTTTTATTATTATTTATTTACCACTTTTTTCAGGGTCTTTTTCATGCCCAGGTAGTGACCCATGGGCAACAACAAATAGTAGTCACTGGGTTCCTCTCCTCCATGTTGAGTTCTTCCCTCACGATGGGTTCTTCCTTTTCACGGTGGGCATATGTACCTCCACGCAGCCCGGTCTCCTCCAGCAGACGGTGTTTACCTAGCCGCTGGCTTCTTCTCCAAGCGAGACTGGGCTTTGCTCTTCGCCGTCAACAACTTCCTCTCTGTGGCTCTTCCCCACGCGCAGGAGCAATCCAAGCTGGTTTCTTCAGCAGACGACACCAGCGGGTCACCTCCTTAACGTGGCAACCTCTATAAACAGAGAGTGGTTTCTTTGCGGTCATGCAGGCTCCAGGAAACTTCACACGCTTCAGGCTGGCTTCAGTCAATTTCTTCACACATAATCCTCCACGCTTAGTTCAGCACAATCTCCACGCTCCTTCACCTGCCATCAACTTTCCACTTTACCCACAGTAAGCTCCAGCAACAATTGCAAACGATCACGAGCACAATCTTTTCGTCGCCATTCACCATCTCTAGCTCCAGGATTAATTGCAAAATGTTTCCTGAGTTTTAAAATTGCAAGATTTTTTTTCTTTGAGGCTTTTGGATTCTGGATTTTATTAATTTTTATGGTGTTTATATACTTAATCAATCAAAATACACTTCTTTTTATTTTATTAATAGCTGACATAATATTTCTTATTTTTCTTTTGTTACAAACTTTACAAATTATGATTAGACAAATGTTACAATATCTCCGTCATAGAAGATTACAAAAAAGTTACAAGATCTCCGTCATGTTAATAACGGACATGATATAGACAAACTCTACAAGATCTCCACAAACGTTACAACATCTCCCTCATATTCGGCAATATTATTTTTGGCCGACATAATATGAACAAACGTTACATCCACAAACGTTATAAGATCTCCCTCATACTGGGTTGTAGAGCGCCTCTCTACGCAACTAGTAACACTCCTCGTCCTTTCTTAGCAATTGGTTTCTTGGAATTGACTGTTAAGATCTCAATTTGCACTAATTGGGACACCCAAAAGCCTGGTAGTAGACTTCATCTTGGCTGATACTCGAAGGACACCAACATACAAGTGCTTAGAGATCTAAACTTCTAGTGTCCTAAATTGTCGTTTTGTTTCTCCCACTAACCCTTTGCAACTCTTAGTTTATGCCATTACTCCCTATGTTTTTCCTTGTTGAAGAAAGTGGTTAATCACCTTGTAAAATTTTATTCCAATTTTGATAAGATAAACAGTAAGAGTCAATATTTTAGATTTGATTTAGATCAGGGATATTACAGGTCACCTCAAGGGAGTAAAAATTACCAATGCTTATATTATTTCACATCTGCTTTTCATTGATGATGTGTTACTCTTTGGTGATGGGTCGATTGAGAAGTGGCGGTTTCTAACAGACAATATCAACATTTTTGCTCTGCTATAAGCATGGAGGTCAATCCTTGTAGAACATCTTTCTTATTTCATGAAGTTGAGGATGATACTCTTTCTCAAACTAAAGCATTGTTTCCTTTTCATATGGACTTCCTTAATGTTGGTATGAATTACTTGGGCTACTTCATGAACCCAAATAATTATTTGAAGAATGAGTAGCTTTGGCTACTAAAAAATGTGGATAAAAGGATAGACAACTGGGCCTTCAGGTGGCTCTCGATGGGTGGTTGGTTGGTCTTGATTAATTATTTCTTATAGAATATATTGGTTTATTGATTCTCTCTTGCAAAAGTTCCCATGTATATTATCAATTAGATCAACCATCGTTTATTCAATTTCTCATGGTTTATTAGCAAGAATAAGGAGAGGTTCCACTTGGTCAAGTGGACCTCATTAGTTGTGCAAAATAATATGGGTGGGTGGGGGATTAAGAATTTGTTTTGGTTTGAAAAATCCCTTGCCATGAAGAGTTTGTGGTGGGGTTTGTTCAATATTGGTCTTTGGAGTGACCTTATTAGATCTAAGTATCTAAAAAATATTTCGGTGGTGGACTGGATCCGAAAGGCTCCGGAAGGAACAAAAATTACTTGGTTGCATCAAATATTTGGAGGGGACTTGTGGGGTCACTTACAAATTTGAACTCTTGGATAGCCTAGAGGATTAGTAACGACACACAAGTGCATATAGGGGTTGATCTTTTTGTTGGGGGAGACTCGGGTTATAATCTTTCTCGGGCCCTACTTGATTATGTGAATCTCGTGGGGCTCAACCATTTATCTAATTTATATATTCAGTGCATTGGGGATTCGTCCAACAACCATTGGTTGATGTTGTGGGATCTTGGTTTGAGGGGATCCTTTGTTGTTTAGTGGGACGAGTATATTAGAAGGCTTAAACACGGTGGTGTTTATTTGACAGACAGTCCATATGATATATTTTGGACATGGATTACCTCTAGAAGTGTAGTAATAAAAAATATTGCTTATGAATAAATTGCAATATCCTCTTCCTCTCTTGTTCATAACTGGTGGAATTCCACTTTGTGGAGTTGGGTGGTTCCATTAAAGATGAAACTTTTTTGTTGGATGATCTTAAAGAAAAAAATCCCGACTTGGGATAACTTGATTAAGAGAGGAATTGTTGGCCCAATTTTTTTTTTTTTATGTGCCATTTGGATTAGGAGTCCATCGACCATCTATTTGTCTATTGTTCCTTCTCTCAATTGATGTTCACATAATTCTGATTGTATTTTAAGATCTCATGTAGCTAGGGTGGTACCACCTTTGAATATTGCCTACACATGTGGGTTAAGAATGTTTCAAAATATGAGATCCTTCATCTTTATATCACATGTCAGTATTTGGAGAAGGCATGACACTGTCCTTTTTGAAGGAGCATCAAGGAGCAACAAGTCTGTGTGTAAAAGGATTGTTGAATTTTGGTTTGAAGGTACTCGAGAGGTCTATACAAAACCTGCTCCATTTATTAGACCACCTTGTATCGATGCTTTTCTAGTTGAATATTTCAACAGGGCATCCCAATTAGGAGTTGGTGGTGCAGGAATGGTATTAAGATACAATATTGACCATTACTTTTGATGTTAGATGCATTGTGGAAACAACTCTAATAACAAAGTTGAGTCAATGACCCTATGGGGGTCGTTGGAGTTTGCCACTACAAATAAATTGTCTCTTTAGGTTTGTGGTGACTCTCATGTCATAGTTGACTGGGCAACATTTAAGTCACGACTTTAGGCACTCCATTTAGTACACTAGCAAGTTAGAGCCAGAATGGTCTAAAGAAGGTTTAATATTGTTTCTTTCTTTCATATATATAAGTAGTATAATGTTCTTGCAGATGGACTTTCCAAGAAAGCTTTAGACACAAAAGTTGTCATTCTCTATTATGATGGAAAAAGGTCTCTGGAGAGCTCTTTTTCGGACAACTTATGGCACAGAGTCCTGTTGGCCAAATAGTTCAAGAAATTCAACATCGTTCAATGGATTAGAATGGAAAATAAACCTATAAAGGGTGTATCTATCATCTAGAACGACTTGACTAGGGTCTTTCGTATCATTGGACAATGGCTAGCATGGGTGACGAGGGATGGAAATTCGATAAGAGTTGGTATGGATCCAATTGTTGGTGTCCTAGAAACTTTTGTGTTATCGACATATTTAGTACAATGCCTCCAATATAAAGGTATTTACTTACTAAAACAGGTGGTTAAATCTTTGGTAACAAGTTGCGTTGATGTTGATTGGTTGGTTCCATTGGATATCGATTTACTCGAGTCTCATCATACGTAATGGTTGGTATATATTAGAGCACTAAATAGAGGTGGCATAAAGCTCACTATGGAGTTAGATAGCCTCGCATGGACATGGGATGGTAAAACTACGAATGTCACTGCTAAATCGACATATTAGACATTATGGCAAGATACACCTGTATCAAAGACAAGGTGGCATCAGAAGATTTGGAAATGGCAATGCCCGCTAAAATTCAAAGTATTTTTCTAAATTGAAATCCATAATGGAATCTTAACATGCGATAATCTTTCCAAAAGGGGTTTCTTGGGTCCCAGTGTTTGTCACGCTTGTGGGGAGAACAAAGAGACCATTACACACATCTTTATTGATTGCGGCTTTACAAAATATGTTTGGGAGTTTCTCCAGCGATTTGTTCCCATCAGGGGTGTATGGTGAGGATATTCCATGAGCACATGCATGGAGAGATGGTTAAAGTTCAATCCAAAACTGGAGATTGTTCTTATTATTACATGCTAGGAGATATGGCCGACCAGGAATATGTTTGTATTTGATGGGAACTACCCGAACATTCAGATGATTGTTCGAAGAATAAACGTACACTGTGTTGGAATTCACGTGGATCACAAAAATTCTAGCAGTATTAGGATGGTAAAACCCTTAGATCTACCAACAAACTGAGGGTTCTTTGATGGTACTTCTAAGTAAGATGCTTATGAGGGAGGAGTTGGTGCGTTGATTTGGATCAATGATGCTATTTGTTATAATTTTTGCTACAATTATGGGTTAGGGACCAACACCAAGTTGGAGGTCATTGCATTGTGGGTGTTGTTGTACACTGCTAGAAGATTATGTATAAGGTATATCAGAGTTTTTGGCGGTTCAAAGACTTTGATCGATTGGATTAAGGGTAAGAATAAGCTACAGGTGCTCTCTTTAAACCATCGTCTCAGAAATATTTCAGTCCTAAAACAACAATTCACTAATATAAGCTTTGAGCATATATATAGAGAAATCAATATGAATGCTGATAAGTTATCGAAGGATGTAGTTTGGAGGTTGGAAGACACCATCTTCTTTCAAATCCTGAAGGATGGTTATCCATCGGAAGAAGAACTGATAAATGCTTGCGAGTTCTTTGGGGTTGATTCTTGTTTCTTCTCAGGATTTAGTTTATTATCTTTCTCCCCCTTTTCATCATTTAGGCTTCCACATTTTATAGGATATATGAGATGATATATATTGATATATATTTTTGGCTCACAGAGGTAGATAGATTTCATTTATCTTTTTGTGATTAACCATATATGGATACTTGACAGGGCTGCTTGAAGATAAGTTGTTGATCCAACCACTTGTTACATCAACTAACATACTTAAAGATAACTTTTCCACTTGAAGATATGGCCCTTATATTCAACATATATCTACGACTTAAACTTTCAGCATATATTCCGATTGTTTGTTATTTTCCTGTATCTGCTCTTTTATGTATGACTGGTGGTACTTTGTTGGTCTATTTGGCTGCCTACGAGGATGGTAATTTTATGTTTCAACATTGTTTTTCTATAATTTCCAAGCTATGGGCCTAGTCTATGGGATGTATGGGTACATGGATGGTCATATGGTGATTATATTTTATCTTTGGGGAAGATCATTTTACTATGTATTCAAAATTCTGTCCAGACAGAGTTATACTTTTTAATATAAGTATAGCTTTTTTAGTTATATTTTCCGGGCTATGGGCCTAGTCTATTCTATGGGATGTATGGGTACATGGATGGTCATACGATGATTATATTTTGTCTTTGGGGAAGATCATTTTATAATGTATTGTAATTTTGTCCAGACAGAGTTATACTTTTTAATATAAGTATAGCTTTTTCAGTTATGAAAAATAAGAGGAGATTAAAGATACACCATTTCGTAGTCACGGGTTTGTTTCGAGCATATTAACTTGGGATGCTATGGTTTTACAAGCCTTCACTTTTTGTTTCTTAATAAAACAACATGTATGCTATGTTTGGTCGCTTGTATAGGTGGGTTTGTTGTTTACATTCCGCTTTTAGCAGTATAGTCAATATGTATAGGACAATATGCTCCAAAAAGATTTTGATTTTAGTCATATGATTTAATACTAGTCACCAGCTGATTTCTTACCTGATACAAATATGTGAGGACTGGTCAAATGAACTTAACCGTTCACAATTTTCTATGTTATCTTTGTTTATCTTCTTATAAATAAGAAGATACATTTTTTTCTTTTCTTCTAGGTGAAAAAAAAAACTATTCAGTTTTTTTTTAATAAGTTATATAATTTCTTTAAAAATTTGTTTACCACCTCTGTTTTCATTATAAAAAAATTGTTTAACTTATACATAGATTAATAAGACTTATTAGTCCCTGCCCTCCGGCTAGCAGGGACTCTATGAATCGGCTTGCTGCACGAAAACCAAGTATTTAACTAAAAACTCGCTTCTATTAGTCTCTGCACGAAAACCAAGTATTTAACTAATGTTTTTTTACATCTTGTTTTTCAGCATTCATTTCACCTTCATTTCAACCAATGAAAATGTTTGAACTTTTATATCATCCAATAGAGTTTTTTTGTGTTCTTATTTGGCCTCATGCCGAGGAAAAAGATGAGGAAAATAGATTTTTGAAGCTTCTATCGTATGTTTGGAGAGCATCGATATCCAGGTTCTAAGTAAGAGCATCGATATCCAGGTTCTAAGTAATGCTAGATATTACTCTAGCATTAATGAGTGAACATTTAATGTTTTAGCTTTGCATTTAACTATAACAATAAACAAAACTATAATGTAAACTTGGCATGCTAGCGATGTGTGGCTATTGCATGCTGGTCGTGTGTGTGTTTATGCTCATGCAGCCATGTGTGCATGCTCTAGTAACTGCAATGCCACATCGCATGCTCGTGTAGTCGTGTGTGCATGTTGTTAACTGCAAACGCCACATGTTACCTAGCCATCCATCTCTTAATTCACATCTCTTCCTTTTATCTTTTCCTACCACAAATCATGGTGATTGGCATTTTGAATGGAAGATATCTGGAACACTGATAAAACATCAAACAATCCCAGATTGAACTGAAACAAACAGATGCCCAAAACTGGCAGTGTCAATATTTGTCGTACACTAATACGTCGAAAATAAATAAAATAGCTAAAGGGACCATGCAGACGCAGTTGCTGGTTTTAGAGGTCGATTTCCTGATCCTTCTCAACAGTCCTTACTCCATTTGCAGATCTCAGCATTTCTGCCTACCGATTGAAATCCCCACCTCGCAGATATATTGAAAAGAGCCAGGTTAGCCGAATATTAGATAAACAGATGACTGGGCCAGATGATATAAAGAAACAAACAGAAGAAATGGGTCATGGAAGGAAATATTATGTGTACAGCACCTGGTC
The DNA here is from genome assembly GCA_001517045.1 of Pseudotsuga menziesii. Classification (NCBI taxonomy): domain Eukaryota; kingdom Viridiplantae; phylum Streptophyta; class Pinopsida; order Pinales; family Pinaceae; genus Pseudotsuga; species Pseudotsuga menziesii. The sequence continues at coordinate 283,164 of LPNX010569027.1, read as the reverse complement.
AGATGTGATTTCAACGACGAAGCCATCGACAATAACCCAAGAGAAATTCTTTTTGTAAGCCTCCTTCGTTCAGTGTTTTCTCCAGTACCATGTCATGCTTGTTGCTCACATACATATCAAGCTCACTTGACAATTTTGTACATGTACAAATCAACTAATAAGGTATCACTCCTCTCTATTCTTTTCATATATAGAGTACAGTTAAATATGAGGAACTGTGTGGAGCATATGATGAACTGTGTGGAGCATGGTTATTTTTTTTAAAGTAAGCTTTATTAGTCTACATTGACAAATAATCAAAGATTTCAAAAAGTAGCACATCTCTTGCATGGGAGAACCAAGAACCAACTTAACTTCTGGGAGTCGCTAGACTCATATGAATACTGCCAACACAAATCACTCTCAATAACTCATTGAATTTTTTTTTTTTAGTATTACTTACTATAAAATACTTACAGATTGCAATTGATGTGTCAAGTGCTTGATGTAGGTCGTAAAGGCCTTGTCATTGAATTCCAGGTGATCTACTTTCGTGCTATGGGCGCAAACGCTACCAAGACTTTACCTTTTTCTGCTGGGAGAAGCTGCAGTCCAAGTGGTGATCCTAGGATGAACATGGCAAATTCTTTCAAGAAGTAGCCATAATTTAAAGGAAGCGTATTATCATAGGATTCTAGTATAGCCTCGATGAATTCATTAATAAAGAACTGAAACCAGTTAAGTCTCTGTCCTTGTGAGCACGCCTTCAGCTTCCTTCCCAACCTCAATAGGGTTTAATTTACTTTGGACATCCTGATAGGCCTAACTAATTGATTTTTCATAATAGACTTAGTTTGAACAACCCACCCGTGTCTATAACCACTATTGCTGCTTCAAATGTAATTGTTTTTGCTGGTTCTGCCACTAAATATGCTACCTTTATCTCTGCATACAACAACGTTTATACTACGATCAATCAAAAGCTTCGAAGAAAGCAGTGGTAGCTTGCCTCTACTAAATCAATCAATCAAGCGGGTTTCTGCAAGAGCAAAGCTTCGAAGCAGCTGGCAATGGTAGCTTCTTCGCCTGGAACTACAAACTATACTATTGTTTATTCATTGATCAAATTGATTTCACTTGTTCCTGATGCCTTGGTATAAGTTCTTACATTGGATAAGATGGCTTGTGTATACCTTTGTTCGTATACTTCGACAGCATTTGTGCCACCATAGCAATTGGCATGTTGTTAATTGAACCAATGTCATACTTCTGTGTGTTGTCCATTTATTCTTCCACGGACTCCTGTGCACATTTGGGTGGTGGTACCTTTACTATGTGCCTCAGTAACCCCATGATTGCATTCACCACCTCATTGTTGATGGGGATTTTTCTGTTTAGCCAATTCCCCCTTGTATGCATCTGTGATAACAACAAAGACATACACTTCTTAACTACAGGAAAAATTCCAAAGAAGGAGCATGGGAATTAAGTCTATGATTACGCTTATGCTCTATCTCCCTCTTCTGTTGATAGTGGTTATGGAATTGGTTCAACAAATGCTTTCGCTTTTGCAAGGTAAACTACTCGATCTAAATCTACTGTTGTGGATTTTATCCTGCTTCTGGAATTGCATATGAATTTGGAACAGGATTTGGAGCTGAATATGGAATTGAAACTAGAGACTTTACCATTGGATATTAAACCGTACCTACAGGCTATAGCCCTGCATCTAAATCTGCAGTAGTACTAGATCAACTCCAAGTGTATAGGCGTCTGCATTTTATTTATATAAAATGAAATTGCTTGTTCATGGACTGGATAAATTGCTTAATGCTCCCCCTCACATGCAACAATATGTTACACCCCCTTATCAACTGACAACCTCTTCTGCTTGCTGCAGAGAAAACGTCTAAATTGCGTTGTGTTGCAGTGTTTGCTTCATAGCAATTGCTTGCACGTCACAATGCATGGCAACACCCACTTGTCATATTAGCCCTAAATCCAGCTCCATATGGTTTCAGTAGGGTTATGTGTGTGTTATATTAAACCATTAAGTTGTCTTTTTGTGCTTCTCACGACTATGTCCCACTTTTCTCCACTTAGTTCACAACTTTGAGATATGAGACCTTTCTATTAATATTATTATTTCTAGTAAGAGTCGACATCTGTCGACCCTCAAGTTACACCATGTCTCATGTGTTTAGTTAAACCATAACTGTAATTTTCTTAGGTGTTTCTCTATAGGTATAGTTGAGCTACAGGTATAGTCGAGCTTATCAATTTTTTAACAAAACCAAATCACTCCAGAACCTTCCAATAAACAATTTCATACCTCTTGTAGGATATTCTCTACCATATATTATATAATATAGGTGACAATTTCATACCTCTTGTAGGATATTCTCTACCATATATTATATAATATAGGTGATTTGTTGCTATAAATTATATAAGATCTTTGGTCTCCGAATTATGTACAGATCCTTGCAATTTAGACAACCAGAAGTATTATTCTCCATACAAGGTGCAATGATACTAACTAATATTAAACATCGAGTGAACTTCATTGTTATCCTCTTCCATGGCCTAAGCCTTTCTTCACCAAATAGAACCTAATCATATGCAGTGGGACGCCATCCTTCCAAGAGTTTTGTGATCCATAGCGATATGCGCTCCACCATGTCTGCACATAAAAATATAGAATTACTATCCCTCAAAATTAAATTTTGAAAACAGGGAAAAACACTAACCGAAATTCATTTGAATGATAAAAATAAAAAATGAAGATAAAGATTCTCCCCTCCAATGGCAGTTTGTTTTACAAATACTTCATATAGACCAACAAATCTAGCCATCAAAAGATCTAGCGCATTTCTTGTACAACAATTTGACAAGTTGCAAACTGTCTGAATTCTTTGTTGAGATGATGCGTAACAATTTGATTTTAATTTGAGTTCTCCTAGATTCTCTATGCAAGGTGCAACGATACTCTCAATGTAATGTTAATTATGGAATTTAATAATATGAAGGGATGTGATCTACTTTCATGTTACTATTAATGTACAAGCCCAAAATACTCGATGGCAGTCCTGGCGCACCCTCTATAAATTACCAACTATCTATCAACTATGATGAATGAGTACTCTTTGAAAATAATATCGCCCACCCATGCAAGCCAGCTGATAACAGTAATTGTCGTTATCTCCCTAGCTCCTCCCTCCTCACCGCCTTCATCCCAAACAATGTATTTCTCAAATCCATTGCAGGACATTATTACTAACTCTAATCTTCATATGTTAAATGATAATATAATACTTTATCAAGAAAGCTTTAGACACAAAAGTTGTCATTCTCTATTATGATGGAAAAAGGTCTCTGGAGAGCTCTTTTTTCGGAAAACTTATGGCACGGAGTCCTGTTGGCCAAATAGTTCAAGAAATTCAACATCGTTCAATGGATTAGAATGGAAAATAAACCTATAAAGGGTGTATCTATCATCTAGAACGACCTGACTAGGGTCTTTCATATCATTGGACAATGGCTAGCATGGGTGACAAGGGATGGAAATTCGATAAGAGTTGGTATGGATCCAATTGTTGGTGTCCTAGAAACTTTTGTGTTATCGGCATATTTAGTACAATACCTCCAATATAAAGGTATTTACTTACTAAAACAGGTGGTTAAATCTTTGGTAACAAGTTGCATTGATGTTGATTGGTTGGTTCCATCGGATATCGGTTTACTCGAGTCTCATCATACGTAATGGTTGGTATATATTAGAGCACTAAATAGAGGTGGCATAAAGCTCACTATGGAGTTAGGTAGCCTCGCATGGACATGGGATGGTAAAACTACAAATGTCACTGCTAAATCGACATATTAGACATTATGGCAGGATACACCTGTATCAAAGACAAGGTGGCATCAGAAGATTTGGAAATGGAAATGCCCACTAAAATTCAAAGTATTTTTCTAAATTGAAATCCATAATGGAATCTTAACATGGGATAATCTTTCCAAAAGGGGCTTCTTGGGTCCCAGTGTTTGTCATGCTTGTGGGGAGAACAAAGAGAACATTACACACATCTTTATTGATTGCGGCTTTACAAAAGATGTTTGGGAGTTTCTCCAGCGATTTGTTCCCATCAGGGGTGTATGGTGAGGATATTCCATGAGCACATGCATGGAGAGATGGTTAAAGTTCAATCCAAAACTGGAGATTGTTCTTATTATTACATGCTAGGAGATATGGCCGACCAGGAATATGTTTGTATTTGATGGGAACTACCCGAAAATTCAGATGATTGTTCGAAGAATAAACGTACACTGTGTTGGAATTCAGGTGGATCACAAAAATTCTAGCAGTAGTAGGATGGTAAAACCCTTAGATCTACCAACAAACTGAGGGTTCTTTGATGGTGCTTCTAAGTAAGATGCTTATGAAGGAGGAGTTGGTGCGTTGATTTGGATCAATGATGCTATTTGTTATAATTTTTGCTACAATTGTGGGTTAGGGACCAACACCAAGTTGGAGGTCATTGCATTGTGGGTGTTGTTGTACATTGCTAGAAGATTATGTATAAGGTATATCAAAGTTTTTGGCAGTTCAAAGACTTTGATCGATTGGATTAAGGGTAAGAATAAGCTACAGGTGCTCTCTTTAAACCATCGTCTCAGAAATATTTCAGTCCTAAAACAACAGTTCACTAATATAAGCTTTGAGCATATATATAGAGAAATCAATATGAATGCTGATAAGTTATCGAAGGATGCAGTTTGGAGGTTGGAAGACACCATCTTCTTTCAAATCCTAAAGGATGGTTATCCATCGGAAGAAGAACTGATAAATGCTTGCGAGTTCTTTGGGGTTGATTCTTGTTTCTTCTCAGGATTTAGTTTATTATCTTTCTCCCCCTTTTCATCATTTAGGCTTCCACATTTTGTGGGATATATGAGATGATATATATTGATATATATTTTTGGTTCACAGAGGTAGATAGATTTCATTTATATTTTTGTGATTAACCATATATGGATACTTGACAGGGTTGCTTGAAGATAAGTTGTTGATCCAACCACTTGTTACATCAACTAACATACTTAAAGATAACTTTTCCACTTGAAGATATGGCCCTTATATTCAACATATATCTACGGCTTAAACTTTCAGCATATATTCCAATTGTTTGTTATTTTCCTGTATCTGCTCTTTTATGTATGACTAGTGGTACTTTGTTGGTCTATTTGGCTGCCTACAAGGATGGTAATTTTATGTTTCAACATTGTTTTTCTATATTTTCCGGGCTATGGGCCTAGTCTATGGGATGTATGGGTACATGGATGGTCATATGGTGATTATATTTTATCTTTGGGGAAGATCATTTTACTATGTATTGTAACTCTGTCCAGACAAAGTTATACTTTTTAATATAAGTATAGCTTTTTTAGTTATATTTTCCGGGCTATGGGTCTAGTCTATTCTATGGGATGTATGGGTACATGGATGGTCATATGGTGATTATATTTTGTCTTTGGGGAAGATCATTTTATAATGTATTGTAATTCTGTCCAGACAGAGTTATACTTTTTAATATAAGTATAGCTTTTTCAGTTATGAAAAATAAGAGGGGATTAAAGATACACCATTCCGTAGTCACGGGTTTGTTTCGAGCATATTAACTTGGGATGCTATGGTTTTACAAGCCTTCACTTTTTGTTTTTTAATAAAACAACATGTATGCTATGTTTGGTCGCTTGTATAGGTGGGTTTGTTGTTTACATTCCGCTTTTAGCAGTATAGTCAATATGTATAGGACAATATGCTCCAAAAAGATTTTGATTTTAGTCATATGATTTAATACTAGTCACCAGCTGATTTCTTACCTGATACAAATATGTGAGGACTGGTTAAATGAACTTAACCATTTACAATTTTCTATGTTATCTTTGTTTATCTTCTTATAAATAAGAAGATACATTTTTTTTCTTTTCTTTTAGGTGAAAAAAATATATATTCATTTTTTTTTAATAAGTTATATAATTTCTTTAAAAATTTGTTTACCACCTCTGTTTTCATTATAAAAAAATTGTTTAACTTATACATAGATTAATAAGACTTATTAGTCCCTGCCCTCCGGCTAGCAGGGACTCTATGAATCGGCTTGCTGCACGAAAACCAAGTATTTAACTAAAAACTCGCTTCTATTAGTCTCTGCACGAAAACCAAGTATTTAACTAATGTTTTTTTACATCTTGTTTTTCAGCATTCATTTCACCTTCATTTCAACCAATGAAATTGTTTGAACTTTTATACCATCCAATAGAGTTTTTTTGTGTTCTTATTTGGCCTCATGCCAAGGCAAAAGATGAGGAAAATAGATTTTTGAAGCTTCTATCGTATGTTTGGAGAGCATCGATATCCAGGTTCTAAGTAATGCTAGATATTACTCTAGCATTAATGAGTGAACATTTAATGTTTTAGCTTTGCATTTAACTATAACAATAAACAAAACTATAATGTAAACTTGGCATGCTAGCGATGTGTGGCTGTTGCATGCTGGCCGTGTGTGTGTTTATGCTCATGCAGCCATGTGTGCATGCTCTAGTAACTGCAATGCCACATCGTATGCTCGTGCAGTCATGTGTGCATGCCGTTAACTGCAAACGCCACATGTTACCTAGCCATCCATCTCTTAATTCACATCTCTTCCTTTTATATTTTCCTACCACAAATCATGGTGATTGGCATTTTGAATGGGAGATATCTGGAACACTGATAAAACATCAAACAATCCCAGATTGAACTGAAACAAACATATGCCCAAAACTGGCAGTGTCAATATTTGTCGTACACTAATATGTCGAAAAGAAAGAAAATAGCTAAAGGGACCGTGCAGACGCAATTACTGGTTTTAGAGGTCGATTTCCTGATCCTTCTCAACAGTCCTTACTCCATTTGCATATCTCAGCATTTCCTCCTACCGATTGAAATCCCCACCTCGTAGATATATTGAAAAGAGCCAGGTTAGCCGAATATTAGATAAACAGATGACTGGGCCAGATGATATAAAGAAACAAACAGAAGAAATGGGCCCTGGAAGGAAATGTTATGTGTACAGCACCTGGTCAGATGTGATTTCAACGGCGAAGCCATCGACAATAACCTAAGAGAAATTCTTTTTGTAAGCCTCCTTCGTTCAGTGTTTTCTCCAGTACCATGTCATGCTTGTTGCTCACATACATATCAAGCTCACTTGACGATTTTGTACATGTACAAATCAACTAATAAGGTATCACTCCTCTCTATTCTTTTCATATATAGAGTACAGTTAAATATGAGGAACTGTGTGGAGCATGGTTATTTTTTTTTAAAGTAAGCTTTATTAGTCTACATTGACAAATAATCAAAGATTTCAAAAACTAGCACATCTCTTGCATGGGAGAACCAAGAACCAACTTAACTTCTGGGAGTCGCTAGACTCATATGAATACTGCCAACACAAATCACTCTCAATAAGTCATTGAATCTTTTTTTTTTTAGTATTACTTACTATAAAATAATTACAGATTGCAATTGATGCGTCAAGTGCTTGATGTAGGTCGTAAAGGCCTTGTCATTGAATTCCAGGTTATCTACTTTCGTGCTATGGGCGCAAATGCTGCCAAGACTTTACCCTTTTCTGCTGGGAGAAGCTGCAGTCCAAGTGGTGATCCTAGGCTGAACATGGCAAATTCTTTCAAGAAGTAGCCATAATTTAAAGGAAGCGTATTATCATAGGATTCTTGTATAGCCTCGATGAATTCATTAATAAAGAACTAAAACCAGTTAAGTCTCTGTCCTTGTGAGCACGCCTTCAGCTTCCTTCCCAACCTCAATAGGGTTTAATTTACTTTGGACATCCTGATAGGCCTAACTATTCAATTTTTCATAATAGACTTAGTTTGAACAACCCACCCGTGTCTATAACCACTATTGCTGCTTCAAATGTAATTGTTTTTGCTGGTTCTGCCACTAAATATGCTACCTTTATCTCTGCATACAACAACGTTTATACTACGATCAATCAAAAGCTTCGAAGAAAGCAGTGGTAGCTTGCCTCTACTAAATCAATCAATCAAGCGTGTTTCTGCAAGAGCAAAGCTTCGAAGCAGCTGGCAATGGTAGCTTCTTGGCTTGGAACTACAAACTATACTATTGTTTATTCATTGATCAAATTGATTTCACTTGTTCCTGATGCCTTGGTATAAGTTCTTACATTGGATAAGATGGCTTGTGTATACCTTTGTTCGTATACTTCGATAGCAGTTGTGCCACTATAGCAATTGGCATGTTGTTAATTGAACCAATGTCATACTTTTGTGTGTTGTCCATTTATTCTTCCACGAACTCCTGTGCACATTTGGGTGGTGGTACCTTTACTATGTGCCTCAGTAACCCCATGATTGCATTCACCACCTCATTGTTGATGGGGATTTTTCTGTTTAGCCAATTCCCCCTTGTATGCATCTGTGATAACATTGAACGACATACACTTCTTAAATACAGGAAAAATTCCAAAGAAGGAGCATGGGAATTAAGTCTATGATTACGCGTATGCTCTATCTCCCTCTTCTGTTGATAGTGGTTATGGAATTGGTTCAACAAATGCTTTCGCTTTTGCAAGGTAAACTACTCGATCTAAATCTACTGTTGTGGCTTTTATCCTGCTTCTGGAATTGCATATGAATTTGGAACAGGATTTGGAGCTAAATATGGAATTGAAACTAGAGACTTTACCATTGGATATTAAACCGTACCTACAGGCTATAGCCCTGCATCTAAATCTGCAGTAGTACTAGATCAACTCCAAGTGTATAGGCGTCTGCATTTTATTTATATAAAATGAAATTGATTGTTCATGGACTGGATAAATTGCTTAATGCTCCCCCTCACATGCAACAATATGTTACACCCCCTTATCAACTGACAACCTCTTCTGCTTGCTGCAGAGAAAACGTCTAAATTGCGTTGTGTTGCAGTGTTTGCTTCATAGCAATTGCTTGCACGTCACAATGCATGGCAACACCCACTTGTCATGTTAGCCTTAAATCCAGCTCCAGATGGTTTCAGTAGGGTTATGTGTGTGTTATATTAAACCATTAAGTTGTCTTTTTGTGCTGCTCACGGCTATGTCCCACTTTTCTCCACTTAGTTCACAACTTTGAGATATGAGACCTTTCTATTAATATTATTATTTCTAGTAAGAGTCGACATCTGTCGACCCTCAAGTTACACCATGTCTCATGTGTTTAGTTAAACCATAACTGTAATTTTCTTAGGTGTTTGCTACAGGTATAGTTGCTAGAGCTTATCAATTTTTTAACAAAACCAAATCACTCCAGAACCTTCCAATAAACAATTTCATACCTCCTGTAGGATATTCTCTACCATATATTATATAATATAGGTGATTTGCTGCTATAAATTACAAAAAATCTTTGGTCTTCGAATTCTGTACGTCGTCATTCCAGATCCTTGCAATTTAGACAACCATAAGTATTATTTGGTACAATTAACTAATCTTAAACATCGAGTGAACTTCATTGTTATCCTCTTCCATGGCCTAAGCCTTTCTTCACCAAATAGAACCTAATCATATGCAGTGGGACGCCATCCTTCCAAGAGCTTTGTGATCCATAGAGATATGCGCTCCACCATGTCTGCACATAAAAATATAGAATTACTATCCCTTAAAATTAAATTTTGAAAACAGGGAAAAACACTAACCGAGAATCATTCTGAATGATAAAAAGAAAAAAATGAAGATAAAGATTCTCCCCTCCAATCGCAGTTTGTTTTACAAATACTTCATATAGACCAACAAATCTAGCCATCAAAAGATCTAGTGCATTTCTTGTACAACAATTTGGCAAGTTGCAAACTGTCCGAATTCTTCGTGGAGATGATGCGTAACAATTTGATTTTAATTTGATTCTCCTAGATTCTCTATGCAAGGTGCAATGATACTCTCAATGTAATGTTAATTATGGAATTTAATAATATGATGGCATGTGATCTGCTTTCATGTTTCTATTAATGGACAAACCCGAAATACTCGATGGCAGTCCTGGCCCACCCTCTATAAATTACCGACTATCTATCAACTATGATGAATGAGTACTCTTTGAAAAATAATATCGCCCACCCATGCAAGAGGGCTTATAATAGTAATTGTCGTTATCTCCCTAGCTCCTCACCGCCTTCGTCCCAAACAATATATTTCTCAAATCCATTGCAAGACATTATTACTAACTCTAATCTTCATATGTTAAATGATAATATAATACTTTATTTTTATTTTCATTGTAGTCTAGCCCATATCATTATTTAATAGAGTTCAAAAAATCCATATTCAAATTCATTGAAAGATATCATTACTAAGTTTTAAAAAGATAAAAATGCTTTGCCAATAAGTCATTTTAAAAAGATAAAAATGCTTTGCCAATAAGTCGTTAAAAACATGAAAATATTTATAAAAAGATAATGTTAACACAGATCAATTTATACAATTTAGTAAGAAAAAGAAATTAATGTTCATAAAGGAGTAAGATTTTGTTGTTTTTCTAAATTAACACATTAATATGTTTTTTAATCAAAATAATTTTGTTTTTTAATCAAAATATTTGTTTTTTAATCACACTAAGCATGTAGTGTCATTTTCTTAAGAAGAAAAAAAAGCACCTTTTCCAAACCAAATAGTAAGGTTGTTATCTAATACCTCGCTACACACAAACAATATGCTCATTCTTATATCAAGATAGGTATATGGCATCTAGAAAAGTGTCTTTATGCAATTTTATATCGGCTCTTCCGTTCCTCTGCTTAACATGTATATACAATAACCTTAAATGTTTTCTTTATGCACTTTTATATCGGCTCTTCCGCTCCTTGCTTAATATGTATATACAATAACCTTAAATGTTTTATCACCCATTCATTCCTCAATACTATTCATACTAGGTTTAACACTTTAACCCATGCATACTAGGTTTAACACTTTAACCCATATGCATGGATTAGACATTTTATGATTATAGATATTCCTGTGGAAACAACATATAGCCTCGGTGCATCTACATTAATCTTATCCTCTAATTTAGTATGTATGTCTTATGCAACCTAGCTTAAAAGTCCATTAGTCCTCATAGGCCTATTTGAAGTATTGCATCTACATTATTCTCATCCTCTAATTTAGTTGGTATGTCTTATGCAAACTAGCTTAAAAGTCCAATAGCCCCCATATGCATGGATCAGACATTTTATGATCATAGATATTCCTGTGCAAACAACATATAGCTTTGGTGCATCTATATCTAGGCCTATTTAGAGTATTGCATCTACATTATATTCTTATCCTCTAATTTAGTTGGTATGTCTTACACAAACTAGCTTAAAAGTCCATTAGCCCCCATGTATAGATGGCACCATTTCCATGTCCATTACCTCAATTTCCAAAGTTTCAAGGAGCAAGTTTTCAAAGAACATACATAAAGACTCCGAAAATTGTTTAGTGATGGTGGGAAAAGGACTATACAACTCAAGTGATTCGCAAGAACTGGACCAACAACATGAAGGACCCAATGAATATTGAAACTACAATCTGTATAGCTCTCAACTATTTGAGTTTATATTCACATACAAGATGGGGCCTATGTGCTAGGATCATTGACATGTTGCTTTTTATTTAAGGGCTATATGCTACGATCATTGACTTGTTGCTTCTTACTTAGATAAGGACTTGCTGCTAAGCAACCCATCTTGTTTTAATTAGAGAAATTCTAAAGTAAGAGAGTCTTTACAAAAATGTTATATGATTTTTGTCTTGGCTTAATTCACCATTCTAAAATTATAGAGTATTTTCCTTAATTTAATTAGAGCAACTGTCTCAAAGGGAAAATACATGAAGAAATTACAAAAAATATACAACGGTAAGCCCTAAATACATCTTAAGGTGTCTGTTTTTGAGTTCTATGTTTGTATTTAACTAGATGTCTCGGTGAAAGAGCAAATAAATCCCTTTCTTCACGTTACTATTTTAAAAAGATGATTTCAATGATGATCTTTGTGAAAATTCTTTGTTTTAGTGATGATTGAAAACGTCTCCTTGCCAACAAGGATAAACATTGTGGGTAAAGGCCATGCTAATAAGAAACTAACATTATTACAAAACTTTTTGCATTATTGTCATTATTAAATACATAAATCCTTTTCCCACCCTAGTGAAATTTTAAAAATATTTGATGCAAAGAAATATAGATATTATAACTATGACATTTAAAATTATAGATTTTAATTAATGAAAATGTGTTCATGGTTTGACATATACATGTATGTCAAGATAATTGGAAAATTGATGATAAAAATAATTCATTATTAATTGATTGGTAAAAAATATTGGTGAAAGGGGCAAGGATGTAGGTCAATTGGCAACTGCATGTTTTGTTAAGGTGTACATGTTCTAAGCAAGTCAGCGGTTCGAGTCTCGGAGAAACATGCACGAAAGTTGAGCCCCCAACTGGTCGCGCATAGGGGTTATAGTGGTAGCCGTTGGAATCGACCCCATGTCATGCAAGTACGAAATTGGCGTCGTTGTTGATTCATCTAGCTCAAAAAAATATATTGGTGAAATTGTGATAAGTTTGAGGGAATATTTTAGGGGGGATTTTATTTTTCTAAACCGGCTCGCCCAAATTCCATTGGATAATTTGTTTTTAGTTTAAAAATAGCCAAAATTGCCTAAAAGCTATATAAAGTCCTTAGAATTTTGAATATTTTTACAAAAAAATTGCCAAACATTTTTTGGTAGCAAATTTGAGAATTAGCAAGATTCGCTAAGGTTTCTACATATTAAGAAAATTATGGATCCTTAAGTTCTTCTCCTATTTTTTTAGATTTAGTAGTAACGTAAAAATTGTGATATTTTTTAAACTAGTTAAATATTTTTTTAATTTTAATAATATATATATATATATATATATACTCCATAGAAAAAAACGGAATTTTATTATAGAACTGAAATTACATCCACAGAATGTATGAAAGCATACATTTACCAAAAATAGAGCCTTGCAGCTCCAAAGTTCTTGTCAAAATATATATTCAAGGGTTTTTACGATATATATCTGTCTGCTTCTATGTACTTTTTTCAAGAAGTTTTCCAGTTCATAATGAACAAAGCCATCTTTGTGGATCTAATAGTGCTGCCAAAAAAACTTTTGAAAATATGAAAATCCTTATCAGAGAGTCTGTGTGCAAAAAAAATTTGAGAGTGCTTTTAACATCTATTGTAGATTCATGAAGGGTCTGTGGTAATACTCATAGTGTTCTCTTGCCGTAGTTTCCAAGATCTTCCATATGCCATGTTCCAACTTTAACCCTTCCTTGGAGAGTTTGTTTGCTTCTATGTTTCTTTCCCTGTACACATGACGACAGATTATGGAGTCAAAAGTTTCCATAAGTCTACAAACTTCTTCAAATATCGGAGAGAGGTTTAAGATTCTGTACTTTTGAATTTTATTGACCCAATTGATCACAAACATTGAATCCCCAAAAATTTGAATGTTTCTACAGTTTTTTTCTAAGGCAAAGCATAAGAGGAGCTTTAGCGCAAGGAGTTCTGCAAAAAAATTTGTCCCCTTCCCCAACCCCATTTCAAGATGGAAGTGATGGTGCTGAGATAAGAAAAGGATTACCCCGCCCCCCCCAAAATAAGATCCCGAGAGGCTCCATCAAAGAAATCTCATGGTTGTGTGAAATTTATTTGTTCCTCTGTAATGGTACGCACCGTTGGAATGTCTTTTGCTTGAGGAAAATATTAAAGAATATCAAGCCCCTTTCTGGAAATGATATCTAGGGTGGATGCTTTGTCCTGAAAGATGGATGAGTTTCTTGCGATCCTAGTAACCCAAATGTGTAAAAGCGACAGGGCTTTTAAAGAAGCAAAATTGTTTGAATTTGTCCATGATTTCCAATCATCTTCCAAGTTTTGGCCTTGCCATTCCAGATTTGTGTTTAAGAGATTTTGAAAGACATTCCAAATTTGTTGAGTAAAGGGACATGATAAAAAAAGGTGTGTAATGGTTTCATCATCATTTTTGCAGAGGGTACACCATCCCAAACCTTCCATTGTTCGTTTTTGCATTTTGTCCTATGTTGGAATCTTATTGGCCATAGCACACCACATGTACAGTTTTGCTTTCAGTGGATAGTTTAGTTTCCAAGTGCCTTTCTTCCACCAAGGGGGGTCTCACTAATGGGTTGTGAAGCTAATGTGTTGATACCCAATCTTGAGGGTGTAAATACAATGAGTCGCATGAACCCATATGAGCTCATCGGAAGAGTTGGTTAGTCAAATATGAGTTGTTCTGAGACTGTTTGTATATCGGTACCAATATGTAGTCAAGAAATATGGAATCTCCAGAGTTTTAACCTCTTTCCACCCCTGATGCAAAATATTTATAGACCCTGGATAAACTATCTGGTTGAGGTGGTATAATCCCTTCTGCTTTAGGTATTGTATAAGTGACTAAGGGAGAATATGGTGATTTTGACTTCCAAACCAAGGATCCTCTCCTATACCCAACTAAGATCCATTTCCCACTTTCCATGCTAAACCATTTTTTATGGCGGGAAATTCTTTACAGATGGATTTCCATATAATTGTACCTAGATATGGATTGAAAAAATAAGAGTTTTTGATCCAGTCAAGGACAGAGTCTGGGGCTATGTATTTTTTACAAACTACTTCAGTCCAAAGGATCTATGAAGAGATGCGTCTCCATCCCACTTTATCCTCTAGGGAATTTTCAAAGACCTGGATGTTTTTGAGACCCCACCCACCTAGAAGTTTTGGTCTAGAAATCTGGTCCCATTTTACCCAAGGAAGAACAAAATTTTCATTTTTCTTTGACCAAAGGAACCTGGAGCAGATATTTTTATTTTTTTCTAAGATGACTTTTGGTATCCAAGCTAGGGACATCCAATATACGGGAATGGATTATAACACCGATTTGACCAGAACAAGTCTTCCAGCTCTGGATAACTAGCNGCATGCATGCGCATGGAGACTTAATTGGGTGCATGCATCATTAAATAATGCTTAGATGTCATGCATGTCGGTGGCCCTCTTCGACCCAATGGTGATATAATATTGATGCCCTAGATTTTCTGTAAATGGCATCAGTCTTCAATTGATTCCCTAACTGTCAGTACTCGCTCGAACCCACAAGAATCACATAGGTTAGCGGGTGTTGCATCTAGGGTATCATTTTCTTCATTACAAACTACTAATGGTCTGAGTATTCATATGGGTGATGATACCCAAATTCGAGCCGAAGGAAAGGGTTCTATCAAGTTAAAGCATGGAGTGTTCAGAAATGTATTCTGTGTTCCCTCCTTAGCTACAAATTTGTTATCTGTATATCAGATGACGCATACTGGCTCACCAAAGCGAGTAGTATTTGGTCCTGAATCAGTGCAGATCACACATATCTTAACTTTGAATATTATAGTGAAGGGTGTTGAAAACCATGCCTCCAAGGCATATGATTTTTCACACTTCCCGCCATACTTAGATCCAGTACAACCTCAACTGCCATTCGAAAGGGGAGGTAAAAACATTCTATCTACACCCCTTTTTAATGATGTATTGTCTAATGTTTCATATTCAAAAGATGAAGAACAATATCAACATGATATTGATATTGAGATTGACCCTCAAGAGGATATAGATCTAAATCCAACATATATTCTAGCTCAGAAGCCTAAATGGGCCCAAACACTCATTGAAGTAGCTGGGAATGTTGTTGGGGATCTAGATGACAGAAGAAGAACGAGGTCCTAGTATCTGAATGAAAATGTTGTGCTCTCTCATTCAATTTCACTTCCTTCAATAAAGTGCAACCATCTTCCTGAGAGATGCTACTTGATGGCGAGGATATTAATTCCGTCACAACAATCTTGGGACAAAGTACAAACTCACAAGTGATTCAATGACAAATTACACATGAAATGATGCAACGATACTGCAATAGGAGATTGCAGTTCTGTATTATCAGTAAAAGAATGAATGATACATTACAATGTCATGCAGAATTCATGAATGCCATACCAATTCAAATTCACAAGGAAGTCATTCGAATTGCATGGATGATTGTAGCTTAACTAAATGTTAGCAACACTAGACACACTTAGCTAACCACTAATCTAGCCATAACTGACTCTCACACTAAGTCCTAACTGAATCAGAGTGCAATAGATGACTGAATCTAACTGAATGTAACTCAACACATGTCACTACATGTCCAACTCAAGGTGGTAGCGCATCAATAACTCCAATTATCTTCGATGAAGTTAACTGAAGTGGAACTAGTCATCAGAAGTGGTTGGGGGCGCATTTATTCACTCCAGTTCATCCCAATTAGCTGAAAATAGACAATTTCATGATGGAGGCACCTTTACAACTCAACTTAACTAATTTTTAGGTGGAACAACAATCAGTTAGCTATTAGGTGCACTTATGACACTCAGTTCACCCCAAAATTGGTCCCTGATTGAAGGAGGAAGCCCAGTTAGCCTCCCTGATTGAAGGAGGAGGCTTAGTTGGCCTCCTTGATTGAAGGAAGGTGTGGGTGTGCTCATCTGATGCCAATTAAGTCAATTAAACTTAGGATAGTGGGAAAATAGGCCAAAATTGACCAAATAAGTGTGTATGTTGGGTAAATGACTCCCACACCCCCCCTTAATCTATACTTAGGAGGAGTAAAATAGATTCATGAAATGCTAGGGCCCTAGAAACAATGGCCATAGGTCACCCTATACAAAAATGTAAATCTAGCAATGCTCAAAATAAATCTAAGTGAGGAAAGAGGGAAAACCCAATGGGAAGAACCCCCCCTCAAGCTGAAAACTAAAGAAGTAACTAATCACCCTGATGAACTCACCCCCAATAGGCAACGGAGGTAAGTGGACTTTTTCTCTGTAAATTTCTTGGTGAAGATATATGCAATCTACTCATCTGTAGGGAAGTATTGCAGAACTATGGTCTTGCCATGCACCAACTCCCTGATGTAGTGCATGTGAATCTCTATATGTTTGGTCCTCTGCCTGGTAACTGGATCTGTGGAGATATTAATAGTACTTTGATTGTCACAAAATATGACTGTGGACAAAGTACTACCAATCTCAAACTCTGAAATAATTCCTTGCAACCAAACAACTTGGATGCAAGCATTCACTATTCCCATGTACTTGGCCTCTACTGAAGACAATGCAATGGCGGCCTGATTTTTGCTAGACCATAAAATGGGGCCACCACCAAATATAAATACATACCCAAAAGTGGAATTCTGATCAGTAAAATCCCTTTCCCAATCTGAATCTGTATATCCAACCAACTCCGGCTCCGAATCTGCAGCATAGTGAATGCCATAGGATCTTGTGCCCTGAATGTACTGAAGGATCCTCTTGGCTGCCTTCCAATGCAGGTCATGGGGTTTCTGCATGTATCTTGATACCACATTCACAGCATAACAAATATCAGGCCATGAATGAACCAAGTAAAGCAAGCTACCAATCAGCTAGCGATAGATAGTGCAATCCATGGGTGGAGTGTTTTTCCCTCTTCAAGGCTGATTCCTGAGAGGAAAGGGAATGGTGTAGGCTTACATTCAGACATGTTAAACTTCAATAATAGGTATGGAATTTATTTCTACTAATTTTCCATTATCCCATCAAAATTTTGTGCAATTTCGAGCCCCAAAAATTGTTTCAGCGGGCCCAAATCGCTCATCTCAAATGCATCATGAAGGGAAGTTTTTATGAATGAAATGGAAGCAAGTGTGCTACCAGTAATCAAGATATCATAAACATATAAAACAATGATAAGTAAATGACCATCATACTGCTATAGATACACATTCGGATCAGACTTACACCTTTGGAAGTTTTGTGAAAGCAGAAAGACATCCATCTTGGCATACCATGATCTTGGGGGATGTTTCGACCTGTTTAATGACTTCTGCAATTTGCAAACCAAAGTAGGATATGAAATGTAGCCCTCTGGCTGCTTCATGTATATCTCCTCATGAATATCTCCATGTATAAAGGCACTCTTGACATCCATATGATGCTCTTCCCAGTGTTTGGATGCCAGAATGGCCAAAACTAGGTGGATGGAGTCCATCTTTGCCACCGGTGCAAAGGTCTCATGGTAATCCACTCCTTGGACCCAGGATAACCCTTTTGCAACGAAACTTGTCTTATATTTTTAGGTTGTGCCATCAGCAGAAACCTTTGTTCGAAACACCCACTTGCATTGAGCTAATTTCCTCCCAGGTGAAAGGGAAACTAGCTCCCAAGTATCATTTTTCCGAAGATAATTAAACTCTTCGTCAATGGTAGCTTTCCATCTCAGATATTTCTGAGGATGGTAGTAAGACTTAGGATATGACCCAATAATTAAATAACAGGTCTTGGATAGTAAATCATCATGGCAAGAGAGCACAATACCTGCTCTTTGAAATTTTTACTGGGTTCTTCTTGGATCAGCAGGATTTCCAATGTTTTCCTCGACGGAAGAGAGTGTATTCTTGGCCCAAGTTGGGAGATTTGTTTGCACTTCAGAATATGATATTTTTTATTCACTGATATTAGATATCAGTTCTACAAAATTAGAGTAATCACTCCCACTTTTATTACCCAAATTGTCAGCAGAACATGAAAGAAAATCAATAGAATTTTCTTCAACTAGCTCTACCTCTTGGAGAGGCTCATCAAACCGAACACTTATTTTGATGAAAATTTGTTTTGTTCTGATATTAAGAAAATTGAATCCTTTATATTCTTCAGGATATCCAATAAACAAACATTCAACACTTTGCGGTTGCAAATATTTCCTCTTGTCAGACAGGATCCGGGCCCATGCAGTGGACCCAAACACCCTAAAATTTGGCACATCTAGCTTGTGTCCAAAATAGGCTTCAAAAGGTGTATTACCTTTCATGAAGGAGTGAGGTACTCTATTGTGAATGTGTGAAGTAACATTCATGGACTCAGCCCACAAATTTGCAGCCAATCCTTTTGCTTCTAACATGCATGAGGTCATTTCCTTGAGAGAGCGGTTTTTCCTTTCCGCTAAACCATTTTGCTGAGGGGTGTAGGGAATGGAATGTTGGATCTTGATCCCATTGTATGAACATATTTGCATAAATTCCTTACTGATATATTCCCCTCCATTATCATATCTCAGATATTTAATCTTTCTTCCATAGGCATTTTTAACCAATGCTTTCAATTCTATGAATTTTTCTAAAACTTCTGACTGTTTCTTGATGAAAAAAACCCAAGTATATCTAGAAAAATCATCTATGAAGGTGAGTACATAACGAGATCCATTAATATATGTGATGGGAATTGGTACGCTGATGTCAGAATGAATCAGCCCCAAGATACTTGATGTATGACAATCCTCCCCCCGATCAAACTTATGCTCAGGGTGTTTGCCCACAATAGAACCCTTGCAAATTCCTTTGGTAGTTCTGATTGCCAGGAGGCCTTCAACCATGGAATTTTTCTGAAGTTGTTGCAAGTAATTAAAATTTAAATGACCAAATCTCTCATGTCATAGTCTAGTGACCTAATTTCCATGAGTCAGAAGAGCGGTGGGTTTTGTATTCGCCAAAAAATCGAAAAACTCATAGGCTTTTGCATGATGGTTTGCAAGGCCTTTTGCAACAAGTTTCCCGGATGAAATTTCATTGATTTCTACATCATTGGGGATGAAGGTTACTCTCTTGGGAACTCCAGTATGAGTCATTTTATATACTCTCAAGAGGTTGGAGGCCAAGGAAGGCACATACAAAACATTAAAAAGTCTACCATTTTCAAGTTTGACTGTACCTTGTCCTTTTGAAATGATGGTTGAATCATCTCCCATGTGGATGGGAATGCTCTTGTCGGTGTCCAGGGAGAAAAATGAATCTTTGCTTTCCATCATGTGAGTCGAAGCTCCAGATTCTATGATCAGAGCTGTGGGCTTCGAGGTGCTTGCCATGAGAGCATGTTCTCTTTCTTGCTGGGTATCCTGATCTTGATTATCTCTCCTTTGAAGGTTCTCCAAGAGATTTATATTGTTTCTCTCGAGGAGAGAAGTCATATCATCAAGTTTCTTCTTCACGCAGGCATGTTCAGGGTGGAATCCCTTCTCGCAGTAGGAACACTTGACTTTCTCCTTGCCTTGATGTCCTTTGTTCTTGTGTTTATTTGAGCCAGAAGGATCTTCTTGCTGGTTCTTTTCTATAGGTTTTGGAGCATCAAATTTAGCCTTTGAATTCTTTTGCTTCCCTTTTCCCTTCGAATCTTTTGTCCTCGAAGCAAACAAATCTTGATCTTTTGAGGATCTGAGGATCCCCATCTGAACAAGCTTGTCATGCTCGTTTGTAAGGGTTTTGATGAAGGCATCAAGGGAAGGCATTTTATAGCTGTTTGGGGTTCTAAGCTTTCCTGTATGGAGTGTTGAAACAAAGATTGAATAGTCCGGACCAAGTTTGGAGAGGATAGCTAGGATGAGCTGGTCATCTTTCGTTTCCACCTTGCACTGCTTTAGGTGGAGCACCAAATGTTTGAATTTTGTAAAAAATTCATTCATGGATTCGAAGCTGCTTGGATTCAGGGAGATCAACTCGTTCTCAAGCTGATAGATTCGAAGATCATCTTGTTTATCAAACAAGGTAGCGAGATGATCCCAAATCTCCTTTGGAGACTTCAATCCCGAGATGTGGAAAATAAGATCTTTGGAGAGAGACAAGCACAAGAAACCATAAGCCTCATCCATATTATTCCAGTATTTTATCTTCTCTGCAGCAGCATTAGGATCTAATTCTGTGTTCATTGTGACCTGATAGAGCCCTCTTGAACGAAGTTGAATCTCCATATCCTCCTTCCATTGGTGGTAATTGAAAGAGGTGAGAAGATCCAGAGAATGAGCCATGGAGCTACTGTAGCGAATGTAGTCAAGAATCTGTAAAAACTTGTAATCAACACAATAAAGTCACCGTAAGGTTGAACAACCTGCACATTTAATGTTTTCATCACACCCAGCATAATTGATCAAGAAATCTTGATCAACAATTCCTTAACTTGGGGTATTAATTGGTAAACCTTCTGCTTCTGGTGGAGTGCTGGAATTTGAGCTTTTGCTCAATTTTAGATGCAAGATCCATCAAAAATCATGTTTTTGAAGAATAGTGCTTCATCCTGCCGTGGCTTTGATACCATATTAATTTGTCACAACAATATTGGGACAAAGTACAAACTCACTAGTGATTCAATGACAAATTACACATGAAATGATGCAATAGTACTACAATAGGAGGTTGCAGTTATGTATTATTAGTAAAAGAATGAATGATACAATACAATGTCATGCATAATGCATGAATGCCAAACCATTTCGAATTCACAAGGAGGTAGTTCGAATTGCATGGATGAGTGTAGATTAACTGAATGCCAGCAACACTAGACACACTTAGTTAACCACTAATCTAGCCATAACTAACTCTCACACTAAGTCCTAACTGAATCAAAGTGCAATAGATGACTAAGTCTAACTTAATGTAACTCAACACATGTCACTGCATGTCCAACTCAAGGTCGTAGCGCATCACTAATTCCAATTAACTCCGATGAAGTTAACTGAAATGGAACTAGTCATCAGAAGTGGTTGGGGGCGCATTCATTCACTCCAGTTCATCCTAATTATCCCAAAATAGACAACTTCATGATGGAGATGCCTTTACAACTCAGCTTAACTGATTGTTAGGTGGAACAACAATCGATTAGCTACTAGGTGCACTTATGACACTCAGTTCACCCCAGAATTGCTCCCTGATTGAAGGAGGAAGCCCAATTAGCCTCCCTAATTGAAGGAGGAGGCTTAGTTGGCCTCCTTGATTGAAGGAAGGCATGGGTGTGCTCATGCTGATGTCATGGTGTGCTCATTTGATGCCAATTAAGTCAATTAAACTTAGGATAGTGGGAAAATAGGCCAAAATTGACCAAATAAGTCTGTATGTTGGGTAAATGACTCCAACAGAGGACTGATCCATAATTTGGCCCATTGAAGAACAAATTGTATCAAGTCACTATTCCTCCAAAAAGAAGAGACAAAGACAACAAACCTTCTCCTATCTATCATTAGATTGAAAGAAGATGGAAAATATCACATGCATAGTCCCAGGAAACTAGTGCACACAAGAACCAACATCATGCATTATTGCTCCACAAAGTTGCAGATTGCAACAATTTTTTCACAAGTTTTTGCTCAAAGAGAAAGTTTTTCTCTTAAGTATGGAAGCTTGTTTCCTGATTTCCTGCTTTTTTGAGGTGGGGGTTTTCCCATGAGGTTTTCCCCATTTTCCTTGTTTATTAAGCAATATTTTATTTCATTTAGATTGTATGGGTGAATTTTGGCCCAGTTTCCAAGGTCCAATTTGTCCAAAGTTAGGATTAAGGGGGTCTTAGGAATAATTAATCCTCCCTTTTACCCACATAGTCTATTTGATTCATTTAGCCTAGCTTAGGAGGTCTTCATCACCCACCAGTACATGGGGGACACACCTAACGGTCATCTTCCACTTACTGCACCTGATTGCATAAGTTTAGGAGACCTAGGGACCAATCCCTACAATATAGGAGCCCACTCTGAGTGCCACCAACAATCACCTTCAGTTGGATATGGTAGGTAATTAGTCATGCTCAGTTATGCTTCAGTTACAATTAGTTAGATCACGGTCAGTTAGAATATCGCCAGTTTGCATGCTTCATGGGAGTTTAGGCGCCATTATTCACTTACCCTCGCCTACCATCATCAGTTAGCTGATTGTAGACTGATTTGGTTATCCAGAGTTAACTAGTGAGATCTAGTTGTGATTATTTACACTCTGAGTTATCTAACTAGTCGGTTTGAGTTGGTGAATTTGAATCTTATCCACAGTATTTGAATTCTATTTATTGTACTACCATTGTATTATTGATTAATTAATGAAGATTGATGTAATGATAATCTGAGCAATACTTGTCCAATTTGTGTGAAATTTTTGTCATGAATTCCTTGTTCTGTTTACATTGATTTGATAATTCTACTGCATACTTCTTTTCAGATAGCTTTCATTTTGTCTTGTAGATCTATGGTTCATGAAATTTAACATAGCCAACCCTCTCGAGTGTCCTTTTGCACTTTGAGCAAGAAAATTAAAATTTCTATCAATAGAGTTTAAAAGGGTGGTGACCTTTGTTTCTGACCCCATTGTTTCCTGAAGAAGGATCACATTCCCACTTTTGGACCAGAAGCATCCTTTTTGGGGAAAGTTTTTTCATGGTGCTTGCCAGACCCCTGCAATGTAGAGAGAGGATATTCATTTGGGAACCCCTTTGAGGGCTTACATTGCTCTAAGTTCCCCAAGAATTATTTTATGCCTTCTGTTTGTTTGATCCTTTAGATATTTTTGTTGCGGTGAAGAGATAAGTGTGGGTCTTCCCCTTCCTTTTCCTTTTAATGGAATGTTATGGTTTAGTCCTAGACTTGAGTGGGAGGAGGGGGCTCGGGGAATACAGGGATGTCTCTCGACCTAAGATGGAAACAAATTATTGAGGTTGAAGAAGGGGAGGGGGAGATAAATCTCGATGGAGGGGAGTTAGCAGAGGGGGGACTATGGATAGGGAGGGTTGGGTTTGAAGTACGAGATTGTTTTGAGAAGTCTTAGCTGGGAGGGTCGTGGAGTGAGATACTGCAATTTCTGGACTTTTAAGGTTTAGAGAATTCATTGAAAGTTGTAGCAAAATATCATTTAAGGGTGTTTCAAACATCTTACCCGAAATATGATCTGTCTCTTGTCGCAGAGGTTGTGCAAAATCTTCACGAGGTTCTTTTGTTCGTTGTTATGCATGTTACAAGGCCTAGGGAGTTCATCCTCTGCTCTGAAGTGTATTTCTGCCTTGCACCCCAGTTTGGTTATGGATTCCTCCTTCTCTGCTTCAACCCTAGGACTCCATCTTTTTTTGGCCGAGTTTTTTGAGAAACCCAGGTGGCAACTTTTCTCTATGTGTTCAATTCCATGGCATATGCGACATCTAAAGGGGATTCCTTTATATTCTAGAATTTTCCTTATGATGCCATTTCCCCATATTATGTTTACATACTCTCGAATATTTGTTCTGATGTTGAGGGAGACAAGAATGTGGGCAACATATTTTCTCCGTGTGGTTTGAAAAGAAAGGTCAGCATCCATAAAAACTCCTAGTGCATTTCCTATGTCTAGGAAAGAGTACATGTTCCAAAATTCCCATGGGAGAATAGGGAGGTGGACCCAGATAGGTTGGGTATCCATTCTTTCATAGCCAACATCAAAGAGCAGAGTCCATTTCTTAAGCATGATGGGTATGGATCCGAATATCCAATGTTTATGTAGGACCTTATCAACATCCTCTGCACTTTTAAACTTAAAACCGAACCAACCAGGGTGACGACTCTGAATCTCCAATGTTTCAATAGGACTAGGGTGACGACCCCTAATATTTTCAACCAGGTTAGTCTTTGCCATTTCCCCTGCCTGTCCTGTCGAAACATTCACCCTACAAATAAGATTTATGGGCACTTTTGTAATATTTAGACACTTGGTCTTCCCCCTTTTCCTAGAGGACCTTTCAGAGTCTTCCTTACTAGCCTAAGGTCCCTCCTTATTCTTTCTGCTACTCTTATCATAGTCAGATTCAACTGGATTTCCTTGCAAATACACCGGTTGAAGGAGAGATGTTATGATCCCCTCCAAGATGTGAATCTCATCTCCATTCGCCGAGTTGTGGGTTGTTAGATTGGGAGGTTCGAGGAGAGAGTCGAGCCATCCAATTTCTAAGACTTCAAAACCTATGAGCAATATCGGTTCCAAGGGTGAGGTCGGATGCAATGTAGGGTCTGTTGGTAGATACATATGTAATATGGTAGAATTTGTTTGGTATCCATACCCTAGGTTGGCTTCTAGTCGTGGAGAAAACAACGTGTAAGGGTTTCTGCCAAGTATCGAGTCAAGAGGCATAACAACCAGTGGTAACAAGGGGGATTCTACAGTCTTCTCCAACAGATAGTCCGACACTGGATTGTTGATTTCAAGGTCCATTAACCCAAAGGGACCAGTCTAAATACCATCTTTCACTACTGCAGAAACCGACAGGGTGTGGTCTAACAAACACTCGTTGCTAAATGACGTTGAAATGAAAATGTTCACCCCCAGCCACGGATCCTCCGAAAAATCCACGTCTTCCTCATCGCCATATTCTATATGGCTCCCACTACCTACTAAGTCACGATCCATGGAGTGGCTAGTGGTTT
>LPNX010569027.1:224511-257749 GCA_001517045.1 Pseudotsuga menziesii | reverse complement strand
CCCAATACCTGCAATATATTGGTTTGATTTTTTATAATTTTAAAACCCACAATATGAACTAACGTGATAGGATATTGGTAAACAAGTGAAGACCCCGTGATATATATATATATATATATATATATATATATATATATATAATGTTGGTCTTTAATGTCCATTGAGACCAAATCTGGTCTATCAGACCCTAAGAAAAAAGACAAGACACACACACACATATATTACTCCTATGCTCAAAAAGCTTAAAGAGGAGCATCCTAAACTCGCCATAGTTTTGAGGAGTTAAAAGTTTAGAAAGGTCAATGTCAGATATATATAATTTCTTGTATTGTTCATATACTCATTGTGTATTCTCTTACCGGTATCTATAACACTTCCCAGTACTTGAAAATATTTAAAATTTGCATTGAAGTATCATCTGACTTTCTTTATAAACAGTAGAAAGTGACTAGAAAAGACGTCAATCTTACAAGAATTACGCTACGAGTTTCAGGAACTAGAGGGACCATTGATCAAATCGCCTAGAATGGCATTCAGACGTACAAAATCAAAATCTCGACAAACTCCACGTGGAGGATTTGCTAGAAACCGTAGAATGGACGTAGACTTAGAAGCATGTGATCAGATTAGAAGGATTTAAGAGCTTAAATGATGTTGTAGAAGGAAGGACACTCACCATCACATTTATGGGATCATCTTTACATCGTTGGGGGAGGATCGATGCTAGATCACAAGGAATACGATATCGACAAATCTCTTTGTTTTGAAGGATGAATCACTCTCGAAGGGGAACTTTGGTGACTATCAAACTAATATAGAGTTGAACAGAGAGAATATATATCCTGAAATCTGTATAAGAATCGGTCATCAGGGCGGGATTCACCTCCTATAAAAGGAAATAAATATGGTTATCGTCGAAGAAATTAGTTTAAACGAAATGGTGGTGAACTGGGAGAAGAAGTTGGTTGGCTGGTTTTCAAGACGTCGCTGTGTTAGTAATCGTGGTCTTAAATAATGGTTATCAAAATTTTGGATTTCATTCTTAGGATATGCTACCACTTATTTCATTCTGTCGAGGGGATGGGTGGATTTCAGGTTCACCTCGGCTAGGATGCATATTTTGTTTTTAAAGGTTCATGGAGATGGAATCTTTGTGCTCTCTATCTAAAACGATGGAATCCACTAAGCACTTTTCGATGCTTCAATAGAACAGAACGAATTAGTCTCTGTATGGGTCAAGATTCCAAACCTCCTTTTCAAATTCTAGTCAGCAAATAATTTTAAGGATATAGGGAAATCTCTAGGAAGGAATTTTCATGGAGGCAGATATTTTATACCTCTCTATAGGTCACATGTAATGTTCCATTTTAACCCCTGGAATGTATTTGACATATTATGTAAATTTTGTGTATATGCAATGTATAATTCTTGGCATGGAGCTCAAGTCCAAGGTCTCGTTAGTGAATGGTCGGCTTGTAAAGACAAGCATTGTATTTTGTTTTGTTTTGTAGACCATGTGCTGGTAAACCATGGGAGATATTAAAGCATGTAAACATTTATAGTACAAATAAAATGTTCAAGGCTCACTATGGTGGAAACATGAAAGAGGGGCTATGTTATCCACTAGGGAGACATGAGAGGCTTGTGGGATGCGACCATTAATTGCAAGTGTTATCTTGTGAATCCCTATGTCATAAATGGCATGAACCATCTTATTAAATTCCCTTAATTGGCATTTAACCATGTGGAGGAACAATAGCCGAGAAGGAAGCTCCCAAGTTTAATGAACGCATGAGAAAGTACCACTGATTGGCCAAGAATCCAACCATGTGGATGGGAATTCGATCCAGTGGGATTGCATGAGGAAAAATCTCGTTCTCATTTCATTCAGGAACAGCCCATTCGAACTCTACGCGTAAGGGAGAAAAAAAAGGAGACTACTCATCATAGTTAGCATTCCTAGCATGCATCCTTAGCAAGAAGTCTCAACGTGCATCGTTTTTGCAACAACCAGACTAGTCTAACCAATAATGGGTGAGAAACTCGAGAATGGAATTGCACAGTTGAACCCAACATAGAGTGGAATCACAGAGCAAAGGAAATTGGAAGTTAGGGAGAGTTCAAGTTTGAATGGCTTGATAAACCTAGTGAAGGCAAAGATTTCTAGAGTTAGCAGTTTATACCTTCCTATGCCCACGCTGAATAACATTGGAGGGAAGGGTTACCTAAGGGATTGTGCAACAGTGAAGGGAACCTTCCTTGTGTTGGGTGTGGTAGGTATTGTGGGTTCCAAGACTGGTTGAACTATTTGAACTATTTGAGATGCATGTATCTCCCTGGTTGAGTTCACTGGCTTAGCATTCACCTCCCCCTTGCCTCCTTGTATGCTTGATAAACCAAGTAGGATGTTGGCTTAGCATGAACAATTGTGTTTTGGTTGTGAGTGAACTTGTATAGTTCCTTCCTATCAAGCTCGGGAGTCATCTCTCAGTTGAAATAATATAGGTTGAACACATACCTATGGTTGGGTGGAACATTGCACTCACGTAGCCAGTTGCTTGGATAGTTATGCTGAAAGATAAGTATTTATGTTGTTCTTAAATGTCCAATTTACTGTTTGTGAATGCTTAATTTATTAATGTGATGATCAGTTAATTGTGCATGAGAAATGACATGGATGGTATATCTTGGATGCTCAATGGAATGCTTGTTCATAGTTGTAAATAAATTCATCTTTGTGCATGGTTTATGTTCTGTTATGTCTAAGATGAAAGAACTAATTTATGCATAAACTGCACTCGTGAACATATAGTATGCTTATTGCACATAAGTAGTTGTATTTGCATATGTTTTTAAAGAGACCTATAAGGTCATAACAGGAGTGGCAGAATCTTGCATGCCGCTACATTAACGTGTTGGCATAGTTCAATGATAGCCATTGAATTAGAGGCAGCATGACCAGATTTCTATAGTCAAAACTGTTTAAGTAAAGGGGATTATGGTGGGATTTCCTTAGTCGAGCAGCCGAACCTATGCATAAGGCTAGAATGAAAATTGACTAAGTGTTGAACATGTAGTGATTGCCGACGCTAGTGGGCCAACGATGGAATCAACTTGCATGTTAGTGAAGTGGGAATTCGAATGATATCGACGTCGACATGTTGTCGTCGAGTTGGTGGGTTGGTTGTAAAATGGGCTTGTGTGTTGGAGCTGAGTGTCGAAATGACGATGTCGAAATTGATAGTCCAATTTATGGAGTTGTTATGGAGTTGTTATGCAGGAATGTCGATTCCTAACTTCCGACTTCCGATCAGAGTCGAAACTTAGGTAAGGTTTATTGAAAATTCATTGCTCGTTCTGGATTCCGACACCCGATTCTCGTTCAAAGTCAGAATGTCAGCGGAGTTCTGTAGGGAGACCGTTTTTGGCTTCCAACTCCCGATCCCTGATCGAAGTCAGAGCGTTGGTAATATTTCTGTGGGTAACTAATTTACGCTCCCGACCTGTGACATATAGACCATCTGGGAATGGTAAGAAAGTGTCGAGTTCAGAAGGGGATTGTCGGATTAGACGAAGTTGATAGTTAGAGAAATTTATAACCGTCTGATTTGTTTTAGGGTCGAGATCCATGGAAGAGTAGGAAATTTAACCTGCAAGTGTTTATGTTTTCATGTTCTTGGTATCAAATTTGGTTTAAGGAAAGTGTGATAGACGATATCATGCAAGAAAAATTGTAACCCGTTTATTTGTAATGGTTCCCTGTTTCTCCAAAAGGCCAACGAGGTGACCAGGGACATTACATAGTGGTATCAGAGCAATTAAATGCTCATGAATTTCATAGTATGAACACGAGGGATGAAATTAGAATCCCATAACTTTGGATCTTTAGGAGGGTTTGGAGGAAAGTATAGTGTAGCAAATTGGAAATCGTATGCACAATCAAGTTCTAGACTATCAAGGTATTCCTTTTAAATGTAATAGGTGTCACCTATAATGCCATTTAGTGGAGAATTGTTTTTTCCTTTCAAAATAAGAGTTTGGGTTAATAAAAATACAGAGAGGGAAGGGTATATTTCCAAGGATGCTTTTCCCAGGCATAGGGTTGAAAAGTATCCACATAAGAGAACTATTGAAAACTATTCAATTAACAAAGTGCAAACTGTTCCCCAAGAGGAGTCAAATTTGGCAGATAATGTCATTGTAAAATCCCAGCTTTTGGTCAAGGAAGAATGCTCATGAGGAAACTATTGGTAAACAAATATATACCTGATCGATTTAATTTTTTATTTACCCTTAAATCAAGATATTGGGATCTTAAAAAAGTATCAAATACTTCTAGTATAGGATCTCCTATGAGGTCTTACTTTGATCATAGGTCCTTGAGCGATTATTTATATTATTTTAATGCTCCTTCAAAATATTACTTGGGGGGGAACTATAAGCTTAAGCTCACTGGTCTCATAAGGATATTATTTCCTAGACTGGTATGGGGGGTTTAGGAATGAATCTTGGGTAGTTTAAATGTGGGAAAAAAGAAGAAAATCCTTGTTTCATAAGGCTCGGGAATGAGCCTCTTGGGAGGTGGTTGTAGGTTCACAAATGTCTATCATTGGGTAAATTAGAGTAGTTGTTACCCCATAAGAGGTTATCCAATGAGAATTTATCTTTGAATAACATAGGGTTGGCTAGTCTCTCAAAAATATTAACTATTCAACGTTTGGTTGAAATAGTCAAACCAATCGTTTATTTCTTCGGGAAATCATGTGTGAGGGTGGAAATATACTAAAGGAAGAAATGAATTTTTTTGTAGGTTGGGTGTTTTGTTTCTCTGATACTAAGGGTCAATCTGGAGGATTATCACTAGTTGGTGAATTCAAAGCATGCATATATCAAATTCTTGGGCAATGGATTCGGTCTTAGGAACGAACTTGTATTCACATGTTCTGGGAGGGAATTACTTTTCATCAATGTGTGTGGTCCATACACATATATAATGCTATTCTACGATACCTTACTGTCAAAGGACCTTATGAAAAGCAAGAATATTATTCTAGGATGTGATTTGGATTTTGAGACAGAGTATGTTGAGATTTGGGGACCCTTGACTTAGAAATATGTTTTATCAAAATATTCCTTATGGATCATGGAGTCTGCAAGGTTTCCATTTTAATCCACTGTCCTATCTCAAAAGAGATTGTAATTGGTTAATTTCTAAGTGTGAAAAGTGGATATCAAATTAGACTTATCATTGGTTTTCTAAAGGTGGTAGGCTAGTTTTTCCTAAGTTTTTTTTGGAGGTGACAACTGTGTTATGGATGACTCTATCATGGATCCCTCATGGAGTGCTGGATGCTGTTAGGAAGCTAATGTTTAAATTCTTCTAGTCATGAAGCTTAGAGAATAAGGAGCATTCTTGGACCAAATGTCAATTAATTGATGCCCAAATGTCAAGGAAGTTGGGGTATTAAGAACCTTCATGTGTTTTCGAAGGTGTTGGTAGCGAAGAGTGGTTGGATACTAATCAATGGTTTAGGGATATGGAAGGAAGTGATATTGCAGAGATATATTGCACCAATAACACTCCTTTAATGAATTCGTAATCCTTTAAAATCCTATCACAATGCATCGATGATGTGGAAAGCAACTGTTCTTTCTTTTAATGCGATTGGAGAGGGCCTCACTTGGAAAGTAGGAGATGAGCATAAATTCCTCTTGGGTGAAGTCCCATGGGTTGGGACTGGATCGAATCATAAAATCTCGTTCCATATGGTAATGCATCCTTGCTTTAGAGGTATTTTCACTTTGTACCAGTAACAGATCACATATCGACTACATGGAAGAGACAAGGTTGTCGCAACGTGGATTATCTTGGTTTTAGAGATGAAGATAAAATTTGATGGAAGGAATATACAAAACAATTACTTTTTAGCTATGTTGCACAAGTTTCCGGAACGCGGGAGCGTAGGGAACCTGAGTACGAGTATCAGATACATCTAGAAGTTTTCCCCAAATTTGCAGGAAACGGTAGGTTAGGAATGCCAACAATATATATTAAAAAAATATGAAAAATATAAAAATAAAATAATTAAAAGAACATGAGAAGATAAGAATGATAGAGAAGAAAAGAAGCATTTACACAAATTAGATCATTTAACTTATCCCTTGTATTACGGTTGTAACTAAAACCTCTTAGTGTGGCTATATGTATAGAGTATGTTTTTAGTTGTGTCAAATATGATTAAAATGTATTAGAATATTATATGTTTACAAAACATTCCATGCGAGGATATGTGCAAAAGTATATAAATATTCAAATTTAAATTATTATAAAAAAAATCAAGATAATTTTTATTTAAATGTAATATATGAGTTTAGTTTTAAAGTAAGATCTAAAACCATTTCCAATTAGTTAAAAGTTTACTTTTTATTCATAAAGTAAATAGTAAAATAATAAATTTATTTTCTTTTATTTAATAATATATAAAAAGTAAAAGATAGACTTACATTTATTATTGATTAGTGGTAACTGCAATTCAGCGTAGGGACGAGTGAATACTCTAGCACGAGCGGTAGACAAAGATCAGTGCACCAAGTCAAGAAGGTAGCATGAAAAATACTTTAATTGGAACTTAGTTTTCTAGAGAAAAGAGTGTGAGTCAACCGTGTTTATGTATGGTCACAAGAAAATAGGAATGTTGTTAACAACCAACATGGTGATCATGAATGCTGGAAGTTTCGGATGAAGGAAACGCACAAAAAAAGTCCCCAAGTTCCCGATTTTAGAGGGTAAAAGTTCCCAATAAGTTCCCAACCATCCGGAATGGTTCCCGCTAGATTGGGAAAGTTCCCTACAAGTTCCTAAGTTCCCTGGAATGTCAGAACTTCCGGAACGAGTTTCCTAAAACCTAGGAGTGGTTCCTGTGCTACATAGCTTTTTAGTAATGTTTGAATCTAGAATCAAAGTTATTCGTTGGTTTGGATCCATGATCACCATGGAAAATACTCTCTAAAGTTGGTTATGATATTATGATGGATTTAAATATAGTGGTAGATTCGATTTGGTGGTCGACATTATGGAAGTTCAAATTCCCAATAAGTAATTTTTTTTAATGTGTCCCATCTTATGTAACATAGCATTGACTTGGGACGACTTCCAAAGAAGGAATAAAAAAGGTATGGGAAGATGCCACTTATGCAAGTGCATAGAGGAGACATTGATTCATTTAGTTATGGAATGCGATTATACTCCACAAGTTTGGAAATATCTCGAAGTCATTCTATAGTTGAGGCATTCATGGTCGAGTCCCTCAATTCAACATGTTTTAAAGGTATAGGTGAAAAACCAAGCGTGTACACAAATCATAACTTTGCCACTTATCTTGATGTGGAAAATTTGGATCACAAGGAACAACAACCTTTTTGAATACCCCTATATTACTACTCTTCTACTCTTCAGTGTGTCAACTGCTGCCTCTCTATATTGCATAACTTTCCTCAGGAAACTTTAAATATCAAAGTGAGGCAAGTAAAAATTGAGGAGATAAATTGGAATGCTACCTAGTCTTGTTTTGACGGTGTAGCGTAAAGCAATCAACGTAAGAGTGGTGCCAAAGGAATTATCCATCTATCAAAGGAGATCAAGTATTGCTTTAAGGTAGGATTGGGACCTGGATCAAACAACTTTGCAGAGTTGATGGCCCTTAAGCTTTTACTAAGTTTGGTAGTGGAATTCAAAATTAATTAGTTACAGGTTTTGGGGATGCAAAAAACATCATAGATTGGATCAAATGGGAAAAGGCTTGTCACAATATCCTCTTGGGACATATCTTGGAGGAAATCAAGTGGTTAAAATTGTGCATGGAAGTTATATCATTCAATCATGTGTACAGGGAAAGGAATTATGAGGCCGATAGTTTTTTAGAGCTTGGTTTGAATCTAAAGAAAGGGGAATGACATATTATACATGAAGCAATAGACAAAAAAATTTAATGTATCCACAATCCATTTTTATCAGTAGTAGGAACAAGGTTGTTTAGCAGCTTTGAGTTGAAAAAGTGAACCAAAAGAGTCGTCAGATGGACTGTATTATAAAGATCATATCGACCGTATTTCATACTCCATATTAGGGTATTATCTTTGATTATGAGCTACAGAATTGCAATGTATTATATCTGATGTAGATCTCAATGTTTTTTGTCTTATTGTTAAGACCTATAAAGTCCTTGTTTTGTTAAGAAACCAGTGAGTTTTTTTTATGGGATTCAGTTTTAGAACAATTAAGAAGATAATTGAAGTTGACAAAGCAAAGATCAATAATCGAGTAGTCTATAATAGATCTGGTGTCTATTAAATGTTGTAAAGAGATTTTAAATTTACTAAATAATACCAAATAACATTTATAAAATGTAAACTTTGATTTTATTTAATAAAAAAATACAATTTATTTTCTATAAAAAAAACACTTTACAATACTCAAATTTATCTAATTAACAAATTTATATTATTTTAAAATCTTTATAAAATTAAAGCTAAAAAAACAAAAACAAAAACATAAGATACAATCACAAACCCTAAACTAATTAAAATGGAAAACAAAATAACTCAATCAAGCTAAGAAACATAGATATCACCAAGTACATATTATCATTTATTTATATATTGTATGTTTTTCTTGCATGTAATCTAAATAAGTTCTTTATAAAGATTATTAATATGAAAAACATAATATCTCAATCAAACCAAAAAAAACACAACACATAAGTGCATATTATCATTTATTTATATATTGTATGTTGTTTTTGTATGTAATCTTAATTTTTTTATAATAATAATAACAATCTATTTTTAAGGTCACCGCCAAGCGAGACACCAAATTGGTGTATGAGACCCTCTTGTTTGTGGGACAAGGGACCCTCCTCTACGCACCAAACTGGTTTATGAGACCCTCTTGTTTGTGGGACAAGGGACCCTCCTCTGCGCAACGATTTAACTGTTAAAGTCTACAGAGGTGTACATACACTACCCCCTCTGGATTTGAACCTTTGACCTCCTAAGAGGAAACACACGCTCTTAACCATTAGGCCCACTCATGTTGTACTATTATTTATATACATCTTGCAATAGGTTTCCAATTCGAATCCTATCCATGGAACACCTTGACTCTCTTTAGTTAGCCATAAGGATCCACGTCAAAAATATGCTTTGTTAGAGTTTGTTATTGGAATGAAAATGGAAAAGAGTTGAATCCTCTTCACTTGTAACCAACTTTTTTTAAGAAATAATTATGGTTAGTATTATATAGATATATAATAATATAAAAATGTGATTTTGCTGTGTAAATTTAAAAAATTGTTTTTATAATTAAGTTTTAGAAAGTGGTTGTATAATTAAGTTTTAAATGTTTACTGAATAAGTGAGAGAATCTATAAATTTTTTGAAGCTTAAAAAAGATTGTTAATTTTGTAAGTTTTAAATTTCCAATTATAAAATGTTTAATAATATTTTAATAAAAATATTTAAATTTTATAAACAATTTTATATTAGCTATAAAACAAAATCCATAAATACTTCTAAAATTTAAAAAAAAATTATCCTTTCTACCCAAATTTAATTACACATTTATTTGGAAAAAACATCCTAACAATTACTAATAATTAAAATAAAAATACTTTACAATTTTATGATGATTATTCTTTTTATAAGAATGATAAATTACTTTGGTGTAAATTTATATAAATCGATTTTAAATACTCTATATTCTAATTTAATAAAGAAGACACGTCTTCTTAATTTACGGCATGGCAATGATTATTAAAAAAGTGTTGCATAGCAATATGGCATGGCCCAAGGGTACAAGAGACAATGCCTAACCTAGTGATGACAATATTAAATATTTCATCATTTGTAAAGGTTCATATTATTATATTAAAAAACGTGCATATAAATATTAGACATGTAAGAATCAATTTTCATTAGGAAAAAATACTCTATGTTAAATAATTTTATTTAAAAAATAATCCTAATTAAAAATTTAGATTCCAACATTCTTTTCCTAGTTGATGAAAACTTTTATTTTCACATATCTTTGTCCCAAAAGATTTCATCTTGTTTTTATAAAACAGGAATAGGAATGAAGCCTTCCTTCCTGGTTTCTTAGATCCATCAATAATATAACATCACTTTCAAAGAAATGGGTATGAGATGGGCTTAGATTGAAAGCGAGATGACTTTACCAGCTATCAATAGCACTTCCACTTTCAAATTTAAATTTAATTATCTTTCCAATGTGAAGACGTGATCTCATGGAAACATGTTATTTGTAAAAAGTTGTGTGTTTGACTTCCCATTCAAAATTATGAGGATTATTTGTGCAAGTGAACCATAATTTTTTAGGGATTATTTGTGCAAGTAAACCATGTATAGTTTTTCATTTTAATTTTGTTTTGAGAACACTCAATGCATTTTAGAGGTTATATAATCATTTTGTGTGCACATTTAGGGTTTGTATATATATATTTTTATGTAGCTATATAAAGTTTTATTATATGATTTGGTTTCATTTTTTGTTTTTATTTGGTTTTGTGTTTGAACTTGGTGATCAATTTGATTTAGTTTTCATTTTATTTTAATTCTAGGATCAAATTATTTAGCAGGGTTGGCTTTATAATAACAAGAGCTACAAGGTGGCAATGTCCTCGACATCACCTGCACTGGATGCAAATTTATAGTAGCAATATGATGAAATATATTACAACAATTGATATCTATAACTAGATTAACTCCATCCTTCCCACCTTGTCATAGTTTTGTTTGGGTAGACTAATCCATGAAAATGCCTTTATAAAACATTTATGTATACGAGCCAAATACCTACCAACGTTGATAACAATTAATTGAATTAACCCTTTAAGTTATTGTTATCTCTCCTACCATATGTTTTTATCTCCTTTGGGTGATATGGCTGTAGTTCTACTGCCGAGGAACCATGGCATATGGATGTTAATCCCTTGACAGTACGGTGAGGCCGTATGGGCTGGGAACGTTGGGAGCGGAGGCAACTCTTTGTTTTTTTTCGGAGAACCAAAGGGCTTGTTTTCATTGCTAGCGTAGAGATTTACCATGGGTTTTTTTACTATTTTTAGGGTTTACCTTT
Organism: Pseudotsuga menziesii; assembly: GCA_001517045.1. Lineage (NCBI taxonomy): Eukaryota > Viridiplantae > Streptophyta > Pinopsida > Pinales > Pinaceae > Pseudotsuga > Pseudotsuga menziesii. Next base: position 246,597 of record LPNX010569027.1, on the reverse strand, counting down.
AACCTATTAGCCTGATAGTGGTGGTAGACGTGGATGAGCTCGATTTCTCCTGTGAGATGTTGCGGGCTGAGAACATCTAGAACCTTACAGATGGTGGAAGACATGTCGAGGTGGAGGATACAAACCTTTCGAAGGAAGTTGGTAGTGGTGAGGCATTTCATTCAGGGTCTCCTTTGCCGGACTTCTTGTTGACTCTGTCTGGTTCCGAAGGAGTTGGGGATTTTTTTGGTGCAGGGAATGTGGAAGTGTTTTCTTCTGGACCATTGTGGTCGGTAGGAGCTTATCCTTTGCAGCCACAAGGTAGCGTTGAAGAGGCCCTGAGGTTCAATGACAGGACATAAACTGAAGCGGTCGTGGGCAGGGGTAAATCGACACCCTCTAATCTGGTTTCAGTGGGTGAGGTTTTTTTGAGGATAGATGGGGGATGACTTGTGGTTAGGTCGATGGGTTTTTATCAGTGCGGGTGCCCTGGGGCTGGCAGCGAAGGTGTGGTAGGAAATGGTATCAGTTCTGAGGAGATGGATAGAGCCGAAAGCAGAGGCGGACGGGTGAAATAAAAAAAGAATTGGATTCAACAGATGGAGGCCATAAACTATACCCTAGGGGAGGATGTAGAGTGGGAGGAGATTTCACATATGGCCAAGAAGACGCTGGTGGGACGAGATTTGGGGAGAATATTTTCTCAGCAAACGATGGTAAATTGGGTGGAGACAAATTGGCGTGATTTCCTTGGTACGGTCCCGGCTGTGGTGGCTCTGACAAGGGGTTGGTTTGCTTTTAACTTTGCAGAAGTGACTCTCCTTCAAAAGGTCCTCACGCGAAATTGGGCGTTGGACCACTCTCCATTGCTCCTCAAACCTTGGCATCCCATGTTCGACGCAAGCAGGGAGTGGGTTGACGTGGTACCAATTTGGGTATGCTTGCCTAGGATACCTCTTCATTATTGGAAAAAGAATCATCTCTGGAATATTGGAAATCTCTTGGGTCAGTTCTTGGAAGTGGACCTTCTATTTAGGGTGACCGTGCAGTAGAGGGTTACCCACATCCTTGTCAATCTAAATGTAAGGGAGGGTTTTCCTGCAGATTTGAACCTTTGGCAAGGGATCACATGCTATAAATAGGATTTGGATTATGAAGACCTGCATTTTCGCTATCGATGGTGTCACGAATATGGGCACCCGATCACCGAGTGTAAGATGGCGATTCGAACCTTAAATGGGTGTCGTCGACAGTCAGGTGTGTGGAAACATCCATGAACCCTTCTACAACTCAGGCACTTACGGTACAGGCCCTTCCAAGTGTGATGGGTGTGGATAGTGTAGAAGTGGAGAATCTTGTTCCTATTTTGATGGAGGTCACGGGGCAAACATCTGAGCCTATGCTAGAGACGGGTCTTCTCTTTCCATGTACCTATTTTTTTACCCTATCTCCCTCTTTCAATTTGTTTCCTCACAATATTTCTTTTAATGGCTTGGATTGGTTGGATGGTCTCAAGAATATAAACATCTCTCGGCTTGAAATGACTCTAAGGTCTTTCTCTGTTGTTTCCTTGGAGGAGTCTCCTTTGCCTTTCTCTTTTGTTGCTCCCTTAGAAGTGGATGCATCCATTTCTCTCCCCATTGTCTTGGCCAATCCAATACTTCTGTATCCTTCCTTGAATTTTTCTCCCTTAACTACTAGATTTCTTTCCCCCGTTGGAGAGGACTGTACCCCTCTTACCCTCCCTTCCTCGCCTGACTCGAGATATTTCCTTAGATCCAGCTCCAAGTCTTTTGGGGATTAGGTCTCGACCCTAGTCAGGTTCCTAAAGGAAGAGGAAGAAAGTCCTTTATGGCGAAGGCTCAATCTAGAGCAAATAAGGATCTCTTGGAAGGCAAGCAACAATCCATTGAACGAATGCTTAGAGCGGTGCGTGCCCAGAAGAAGAACCATAGATGAAAATAATGTCTTTCAACGTTCGGGGTTTGGTTGGTCCCCACAAAATATCAACACTCAAATGGGTGGTGAGTTTGGAGCACCCTGATATTTTGATGCCACAGGAGACTTTAGGAGTAGTAGATGTGGTAAAGGAGAGACTGGAAAGTTGGTTTCTAGGTTGGGTTTTTGAGATGTTGGATGTTAGAAGGCGTTCTGGAGAACTGGCTATGGGCTGGAAGGTGAGTACTATAAAATATTTTTCTTTGTGGGATATGGAATTCGTTTTGGGCTTGACAATTCAGGCGTTGGATCTCTAGACCACTTTCACTGTATATTTATGGTCCTTATCTGTACAAGGTTCCATTTTGGGAAGGTCTTTTCAGTAATCCCCACCTTTGTGGAGAGTCGGTTATTTCGGGGGGAGATCTTAATTTTTCTTTGGGACATGCTAAGGTATGGGGGCCCCATGCACGTTCTGATTTGTTGACTGATTTTTTCACTCAGAATATGGTTGAGAGGAGTTGGATGGACCCTGAGCCCATCAAACTTAAACCTACTTGGAGGAACAATCGGTGTGGTGATGGGCATGTGGCTAAGAGATTAGACAGATTTATGGTGACTGAACAGGTGATGGACAAAACCCATTATCTCTGGTAATGGTTTGGTTGTGGGGGGCTATCAAACCATCTCCCTATCTTTCTAGAACTCAGGAATAGTCCTACACAACCCCCAAGTCCACTAAAATTTAATAAAATTTGGCTCAAAGATGAGTATTTTAAACAGTTGCTCACTATTATCTGGATACCATTTAATTGTAGAAGTGTGCAAACAGCTGCTTTTCGGTTTGCAGATAATATCAAAAGGGTGAACGGGCCTATCAAAGAGTGGGCAGTGGAGAAACAATTACAGGATGACAGAGAACTGACGCTCATTGAGGAGGAGATCATAACGATCTTGGATGGGGATGGGGGAGGGATGCTGACTCAAGAGTCAAAGGTGACTCTTATCCAATGTGAAGGGAGAAGGAACACCTTGCTTCTTGAATGAGAGCATACTTGGAGACTGAAGAGTAGATCCATTTGGCTGGAATGTGGCGATGATAACACAAAATGTTTCCATGCATATACACGAGGGAGGAAGGCTTCAAACACCATCTAGAGCTTGTTGGATGAACAAGGTGCGACTGAAAATACTTTTGGGGAAAAGGCTCGTATTGGGGTTTCTCACTTTAAAAATATTTTCAAGGCCCCTCCATAGGCTACTCTTGCTGAGGTAATCAGGGTGGCTCAGATGTTTCCCGGGTTCATGGCGGAGGACGACAACAACAAACTTATGGAGGTGGTATCTGAGGAGGAGCTCAAGGTCTCTCTTTCCTGCTTTCAGAAGGATAAAAGTCCAGGCCCTGATGTGTGGACTATTGAATTTTTCTTGGGATTATTTGATCTTATTGGTGGGGACATGTTGAAATTTTTGGAGGACATCAGATCGTCGGGGAGGTTACCGGTCAGTTTCAATTCAACTTTTATTGCTTTGATACCAAAAGTTGATAATCCTCCTTCTTTGAATGATTTTGGACCCATTTCTCTCTGCAATTGTGTTTACAAGGTGGTCACGAAGGTTATTGATCGTAGACTCAAGGAAATTTTTTCTAAGCATATCACTGAAGAACAATTTGGCTTTCTGGAAGGGAGACAGATTCATGAGGCCATTGGGGTGGTGTAGGAAGGATTGCACAACATTAAGACAAAAAATATTAAAGAGGTTATTTTGAAGATTGACTTGTTCAAAGCATATGATAAGGTAAGTTGGCTCTATATTCGTATGTTGCTGACCCATCTTGGTTTTTGTATTGGTTTTATTAGATGGATCATGAGTTGTATCACCACTTTCTCTTTCTCGGTGTTGATAAATGGGGCGGATTCTCCTTTCTTCCCTGCTAAGAGGGGGTTACGATAAGGTTTCCCACTATCACCCTTAATTTTTTTATTGTGGCTGAGGGACTAAGTAGGGATATAAGGAAGGAAAAAAACCAGGGCATGATTAAGGGCATACAAATCTCCCAGCACCTATCACTAACTCATCTTATGTTCGTGGACGATGTCCTCATTTTCTGCACTGGATCGGTAAGGGATTTACATATACTCAAAAATATTCTGGCACTTTTTTCTAATGCCACTGGGATGGAGATTAATGAGGGGAATTATACTGTGACCACACATTTTCTGTCTATGGAAGAAAATCGTGAACTGAGTAGGATATTTCCTTTCTTACCAGTTGATATTGAAGTCGGTCTGAAATATTTAGGTTTATGCCTAAAACAAAATGCCTACCATATTCGGGATTGGCATTGGCTTATTGAAAAGTTGGAAAAACATCTAAAGCTGTGGAGTCATAAGTGGCTATCCCATGTAGGGAGATTGGTCTTGGTGAAATATGTGTTGGAAGTTATTCTTGTCTATTGGATGTCTCTTGCTTGGATACCTATCAGCATTTTGGAACTGGATAGGAGAACATGCTTCAAATTTTTGTGTAGTGGGAAAAAAGAGAATCAAGTGACTGCTTGGGTATGGTGGGAAAGGATTGTGGTACCGGAAGGCCTGGGAGGCTGGGGTCTAAAGAATATTTTCCTGTTTGCAAAGGCTCTTGTGGCCAAAGGAGGCTGGAGACTTATTAACTGAGAAAGTGTTTGGACACAAGTCATGATTCACATGTATTTGGCTCCGGAATTTGTTGAAGACTGGATTAGGAATCCCAGGAAATCCCATGCTGGGGGTTTAGTCATCTGGAAAGCACTGTTGAAATCTTTCAATATCATTGGCTCCAACCTTGCATGGAATGTGGGGAATGGAAGACGTGTTCAGATTGGGGAGGATCCTTGGGTTGGATGCACCCAACAACATATCCTTCCTTCTCAAATGGTGGATGCTCTTCATGAGAGGAATATTATTTATCTTCATCAACTTGCTAATCCTGGCCAGCGAAATTTTCGCGTCCAGTCTTGGAGGCAGGCCTCGTTTTTTGGGTTGAATCAACAGGATGAAGGGGATCTAGCTCGATATATTGGTGAACTGAGTAGGTCACTACTACAACTTAGAGATGATAGGGAAGATGAGCTTGTCTGGGATGTTAATCCTTGTGGATGTTATACCCCTAAGGGTGGTTACTTATGAGTGCTAATGGTCTTCTTAGGGATCCGATTTGGTGGTGGAAGAAGATATGGAAGATTAATAGTCCACCAAAGACCAGATTTTTTCTATGGTGTGTGCTGGAAAACAAGGTACCTACCTGGAATAATCTAGAAAAAATATGTTTTCAAGGGTCTGGCTGGTGTATTATTTGCCAGGCCGATGGAGAATTGGTCCTGCATTTGTTCTTGCAGTGTGCCTATGTCAAGGTTGTGTGAGGTGAGTGTTCGAAGTCTCTCCAAGTTCCTTGTGTATGGGAGGGTTTTTCTATCTTACAAGCATGGTCCAACTGGAAGGTGGGGACTAATCTGGAACTGATGGAGGCTTTGCGCTTGTTGGTTATTTGGGGTGTATGGTTGGTGAGGAATAATCTTTTATTTAATTAAATGTCCTGTACGCCAGCCATCACTGCTAGTAGTTCTTGTGGTTTTCTTAATGCCTTTACACAACATATCAAATAAACCAGACAAAGAGTGGTTTTGGACGTGGAATTGGACATAATGAAGCCTTGGGGTTTCTTTGATGGCACAGATAAAAACAATTCTTGTGGGGGTGGTGCATTACTCTTTTTATCAGAAAACCACTTCTTTGAACTAATAGCCGGTTTAGGGGAAGGCAGTAATAATTATGCTGAAATCTTGAGCCTAAAACTCCTTTTGGTCTTCGCAGCAGAGAAATATTGTAAAATTTTAAATTTTATGGGTGACTCTTTGAATGTTATTAATTGGATAAATGGAACTCAACTTTGCAAAATTATCAGACTTGACAACATTCTGCGATGAACTAGGGAGGTACTAAACACTTTTGATGCCTTCTCTTGCCGCCACATTTATAGGGAAAACAATAGGGAAGCTGACAAAGCCTTGAAGGAAGGCTTGCAGCTATCCATGTGATAGTGGAAGATCATTGAACATATGGGGGACAACATCCGAGAATATTATCACAGACCATTCATAGAATTATCTGCATATTTCTTCTCTGCCTCAGCTTTTTGTTACCATTGATATTATATGATAGTTTTATATGTTATGATCCATATGTTATGTGCACTATTAGGTTGTTCTTCATAGCTTGAAGATACATGAAACCAAATATTTTTTTGGAGTTCTCGGATTTTGTCATGTTATTTGACAAGCATTTTCTCTTTTGTTAGAGATTTCTAAACTTTATATTTCATGATGAAAACTGTGATGGTACTTCTATGTTTTACAAAACTAAAGCTATCAGCTTATGAATTGAAAGACACTTTAGCAAGTGTATCTACATAATGTAATTTTGTTTGAAGAAATAAAGTTACGCTTTTGTTCCAAGGAAAAAAAACATTTATGTATACAACCAAAAGGAATAGCCCCATCACATTTTATTTTCTGGGATATTTATACCATGATGTATTGGATTGAATTGAAATCAAATTAACTTGATATTGTGTTCGTGTTTTAAATTTTTAATGTTGTTGATAAAATATTTATTATAATGTTTAATTTTTTAATTATGATCTTACTAAACACTGGCATAACTAAATTGTGAATTAGTTTATGGAATTTTTGCGATATAAAGAATCATCATCAAACTCTATACAAATTTATTAAAAAAAACTTGTCAGTAATTAAAAGTATTTATTATTATACATGTAAGTATAAATTGAGCACATAGATTTGTATACAAACACACAACTCACAAAATAGATCTCACAATTTACTTAGTAATTGAAGAATGAAACAGTGCAAAAATGGCTTCCAATTGTGAATGCTTTCATTAATCAAAAGTAATTAGATAATAATTACAATGAAGTACAATGGCTAAATAGCCACAAGCAAATTGAATCCACATGAGGAAATTCGAATTGATTACACTCTTCTTGACTGTAGGTAACTAAGACCTTGTTTAAATCATTATCGAAGGACTCGATGGTTAACTGACCTTGTCTAAACCATCACCAGAGTTCATCAAAGTTCTAAAACACAACTCAAGTGTTACATTCAGTCTTGACTAATGCTAACTGACTGTGGTAGGTGAGAAATGCGCCCCTCCTGCATACAACCATGCAAACCTAGCGCTAACTGATGGTAGAGGACTAGAATTGAATGTAACTGACTCCTAACTTAGCTTTACTAGTCACCAACTCAACTCAACTGAACTTGGTTGGTATCGGCACTCCCAGTGGTTCCTAAATTGTAGGGATTGGTCTAGGAGGCTCCTAAATTGATGCATGCAAGTGCAATCAGTGGCAGTAGGCCTCAATTAGTGTTCCCCACACTTTAGTAACTGAAACATTTGCCCCAATTAGGCCAAGTGGACCCAATGGTGCTAGTGACTAAAAATAGATTGGATGGACTCCTGATTTAGACATGACTCCTGATTTAGACATATGACCAAATTGGACAAGGGAGGATTAATAATCCTAATACCCCCCCTAAATGCTAACTTGGAAATTCTGTGGGCCCTGGTAACTAAGACCATAGGTCACCCATTACATCAAGTAAAATAAAGTAACTACTTAATACAAGGAGTTGGGGAAAAAACCACATGGGAAAAAATCCCCCCATCTATCTAAACAGGTAGAATCAGGTCTCAAGTTTGAAAAACTTGAAAATATGTTGCTGCAATCTTCATCTCTACGAGGTAGCGAAGTAGCATGCATGGTGTGTTGTGCACAGGTATTCTGGGGCCTGGCATGTAGACTTCTCCTTCTTCTACAAAATTGATGATGGAAGGAAGGAGGAATGTAACCTTTGTCTCTTGCTGGATGAAGAGGTGCATGATCACATCTATTCTTTTGAATGTAATGAGACTGAGCCCTTTCCATGTAGAATCTTACAGGGAGTCTATTGCATCTCTCTGAAGGAGGTAAGATTGGATGGCATAGCGCAAGGGTCTTTCCTTTCTGAGTGTCAGGTGAGTTTCCAGTCATGTTCCTAGCTTCCAGTTTGGAAGTAGGGACTGAATCTAGATCTAAATCACCCTGAATCTCAATCTCATAAACTGATAAAGATGGATCTGCAATACTAATAGAAGCTGCAAAAGAAGCAGATGCAATGATTTTACCTTCCGTTGCAAGTGGCTGCTGAGAGTGCACTGGTTTTGAAGGAGGCATGAAATGTGAGAACTCATATGCTTTTGAGGCATGATTTGCAACACCCTTCGCTATGATGTTCCCAGTAGAGATATGCGTGATCTCCACTGAATCAGGACCAAAGATCCCTCAATTTGGAGATCCAATATGGGTCATTTGGTAGACAGATAACAGGTTTGAAGCTAGGGAGGGAACAACTAGCACATATTTGAACCTTCCATGTTCAAGCTTGACAAAGCCCTTCCCTTTTGTTTTGAATTCACTGTTATTTCCCATCTGAATACTAGGACCATCAAAGGATTGAAAAGAAGAGAATGATTATCTGAATGCAGCCATATGGTTGGAAGCTCCAGAATCAATGAGGAAGACATGTGCTGATGAGCAACAAGCCTTCAGTGCATGGCCTTTCCTTTGGTATTCTTCATCTTCTTCTTTAGAGTCATACTTCCTTGCGCTAGCAGGTGCATAAATGTTATGTTTCTTCAAAAGAAGAGCCATTTCATCAAGTTGTCTTCTCATACAGGAGCTTTCTAAATGAAAGCCCCTTCCACAGTAAGAGCAGAGGACCTTGCATTTGCCATTATTCTTGATTCTCTTCGAACCTGAAGGCTGCTTTGACTACTCTTTCTTCATAGGAGACTCATCTCTTTGCTTCCCTTGTCATTCGCTACCTTATCTCCTTTTGCAACCATAACTTGATCCTTGGAAGATCGAATGATCCCCATTTGGATCAATTTATCATTCTCAGAAGTGAGATATTGGATGAAGGCATCAAGAGTGGGCATCTTCCAATTTGGAGTAGTGAGCCTTACTGTTTGGAAGGTTGATACAAAGATAGAGTAGTCTGCATTGAGCTTTGTGAGAATGGAAAGGATGAGCTGATCTTCATCCTTCTCCACTTTGCATTGATTCAACTGATATATCAGGTTCTTGAACTTTGTGCAGAATTCATTCAGTGATTCGAAGTTGGATGGATTAAGAGTGATCATATCATTGTCTAGCTAATGGAACCTAATCTCATCATGCTTATCAAATAAGGAGGCAAGCTTGTCCCAAACCTCCTTGGGAGTGTTCAATCCTTGGATGTGGAATCGAAGATATCGAGAGACTGAGGAGAATAAGTATCTATGAGCTTTATCAAGCCTGTTCTAGTACTTTTCTTTGTCATGATTCAAAACTGGCACTGCCTCTATTTCTTCTATGAGTCTGAAGAGCTTCTTGGTGCGGAGCAGTACCCTCATGTCATCCTTCCACTGGTAATAGTTGTAGGGAGTGAGAGGCTCTACTGAATGAACTATTTTTAATGCAGTAAGAAGGACTGAGCTGTTGTAGCGAATACATTGAGAAGAAAGGGTTGCTTGTAGCGAATGCTGTGAGAAGAGTTCATAACCTGATGGACCCTTTCGAAGGCAGTTGGCAGTGGTGAGGCATTTCATTTCGGGTCTCCTTTGCCAGACTTCTTGTTGACTCTGTTTGGTTCCGAAGGAGTTAGGGTTTTTTTTGGTGCAGGGAATTGGGAAGTGTTTTCTTCTGGACCGCTGTGGTCAGCAAGAGCTAATCCTTTGCAGCCACAAGGTAGCATTGAAGAGGCCATGAGGTTCAATGACGGGACAAAAACTGAAGTAGTCGTGGGCGGGGGTAAATCGACACCCACCTCTGTGGAGAGTTAGTTATTTCGGGGGGAGATCTTAATTTTTCTTTGGGACATGCTGAGGTATGGGGGCCCCATGCACGTTTTGATTTGTTGACTGATTTTTTCACTCAGAAGATGGTTGAGAGGAGTTGGATGGACCCTGATCCCATCAAACTTAAACCTACTTGGAGGAACAATCGGTGTGGTGATGGGCATGTGGCTAGGAGATTAGACATATTTATGGTGACTGAACAGGTGAAGGACAAAACCCATTATATCCGGCAATGGTTTGGTTGTGGGGGCCTATCAAACCATCTCCCTATCTTTATAGAACTCAGGAATAGTCCTACACAACCCCCAAGTCCATTAAAATTTAATAAAATTTGGCTCAAAGATGAGTATTTTAAACAGTTGCTCATTATCATTTGGATACCATTTAATTGTAGAAGTGTGCAAACAACTGCTTTCCAGTTTGTAGATAATATCAAAAGGGTGAAGGGGCCTATAAAAGAGTGGGAAGTGGAGAAGCAATTACGGGATGACAGAGAACTGAAGCTCATTGAGGAGGATATCATAACGATCTTGGATGGGGATGGGGGAGGGATGCTGACTCAAGATTCAAAGGAGAATCTTATCCAGTGTGAAGGGAGAAGGAACTCCTTGCTTCTTGAACGAGAGAAGACTTGGAGACTGAAGAGTAGAGCAGTTTGGCTGGAATGTGGTGATGATAACAAAAAATGTTTCCATGCATATGCTCAAGGGAGGAAGGATTCAACCACCATCTAGAGCTTGTTGGATGAACAAGGTACGACTTAGAATACTTTTGGGGAAAAGGATCGTATTGGGGTTTCTCACTTTAAAAATATTTTCAAAGCCCCTCCATAGGATACTCTTGTTGAGGTAATCAGGGTGGCTCAGATGTTCCCCGGGTTCATGGTGAAGGAAGACACCAACGACCTTATGGAGGTGGTATCTAAGGAGGAGCTTAAGGTCTCTCTTTCCTGCTTTCACAAGGATAAAAGTCTAGGCCCTGATGTGTTGACTATTGAATTTTTCTTGGGATTATTTGATCTTATTGGTCGGGACATGTTGAAAGTTGTGGTGGACATCAGATCTTCGGGGAGGTTATCAGTCAGTTTCAATTCAACTTTTATTGCTTTGATACCAAAAGTTGATAATCCTCCTTCTTTGAATGATTTTAGACCCATTTCTCTCTGCAATTGTGTTTACAAGGTGGTCACGAAGGTGATTGATCATAGACCCAAGGAAATTTTTTCTAAGTATATCACTGAAGAACAATTTGTCTTTCTAGAAGGGAGATAGATTCATGAGGCCATTGGGGTGGTGTAGGAAGGATTACAACATTAAGAAAAAAAATCTTAAAGAGGTTATTCTGAAGATTGACTTGTTCAAAGCATATGATAAGGTAAGTTGGCTCTATATTCGTATGTTGCTGACCCATCTTGGTTTTTGTATTGGTTTTATTAGATGGATCATGAGTTGTATCACCACTTTCTCTTTCTCAGTGTTGATAAATGGGGCGGCTTCTCCTTTCTTCCCTACTGAGAGGGGGTTACGACAAGGTTTCCCACTACCACCATTAATTTTCTTATTGTGGTTGAGGGACTAATCAGGGATATAAGGAAGGAAAAAAACCAGGGCATGATTAAGGGAATACAAATCTCGCAGCACCTGTCACTAACTCATCTTCTGTTCATGGACGATGTTCTCATTTTCTGCACTGGATCGGTAAGGGATTTACATACACTCAAAAATATTCTGGCACTTTTTTATAATGCCACTGGGATGGAGATTAATGAGGGGAAGTCTACTGTGACCACACATTTTCTGTCTATGGAAGAAAGCTGTGAACTCAGTAGGATATTTCCTTTCTTGCCAGTTGTTATTGATGTTGGTCTGAAATATTTAGGTTTTTGCCTAAAACAAAATGCCTACCATATTCGGGATTGGCATTGTTTTATTGAAAAGTTGGAAAAATATCTGAAGCTGTGGAGTCATAAGTGGCTATCCCGTGTAGGGAGATTTGTCTTGGTGAAATATGTGTTGGAAGTTATTCTTGTCTACTGGATGTATCTTGCTTAGATACCTATCAACATTCTGGAACTGGATAGGAGAACATGCTTCAGATTTTTGTGTAGTAGGAAAAAAGATAATAAATTGACTGCTTGGGTACGGTGGGAAAGGATTGTGGTACCAGAAGGCCAGGGAGGCTAGGGTCTGAAGAATATTTTCTTGTTTGCAAAGGCTCTTGTGGCCAAAGGAGGCTGGAGACTTATTAATTGAGAAAGTGTTTGGACACAAGTCATGATTCACAAGTATTTGGCTCCAGAATTTGTTGAAGACTGGATTAGGAATCCCAAGAAATCCCATGCTGGAGGTTTAGTCATATGGAAAGCACTGTTGAAATATTTTAATATCATTGGCTCCAACCTTGCATGGAATGTGGGGAATGGAAGACGCGTTCAGATTGGGGAGGATCCTTGGGTTGGATGCACCCAACAACATATCCTTCCTACTCAAATGGTGGATGCTCTTCATGAGAGGAATATTATTTATCTTCATCAACTTGCTAATCCTGGCCAACGGAATTTTTGCGTCCAGTCTTGGAGGCAGGCCTCGTTTTTTGGGTTGAATCAACAGGATGAAGGGGAGCTGGCTCAATATATTGGTGAATGGAGCAGGTCACTATTACAGCTAGAGATAGGGAAGATGAGCTTGTCTGGGATGCTAATCCTTGTGGACGTTATACCCCTAAGGGTGTTTAATTAAAGATGAGTGATGATGGTCTTCTTAGGGATCTGGTTTGGTGGTGGAAGAAGATATGGAATATTAATAGTCCACCAAAGACCATATTTTTTCTATGGTGTGTGCTGGAAAACAAGGTACCTACCTGGAATAATCTACAAAAAATATGTTTTCAAGGGTCTGGCTGGTGTATTATTTGTCAGGATGATGGAGAATCGGTCCTACATTTGTTCTTGCAGTGTGCCTATGTCAAGGTTGTGTGAGGTGAGTGTTCGAAGTCTCTCCAGGTTCCTTGTGTATGGGAGGGTCTTTCTATCTTACAAGCATGGTCCAACTGGAAGGTGGGGACTAATCTGGAACTGATGGAGGCTTTGCGCTTGCTGGATATTTGGGGTGTATGGTTGGTGAGGAATAATATTTTATTTAATGAAAAATCCTATACGCCAGCCATCACTGCTAGTATTTCTTGTGGTTTTCTTAATGCCTTTCCACAACATATCAAAGAAACCAGAGAAAGAGTGGTTCTGGATGTGGAATTGGACAGAATGAAGCCTTGGGGTTTCTTTGATGGCACCGATCAAAAAAATTCTTGTGGGGGTGGTGCATTACTCTTTTTATCAGAAAACCACTTCTTTGAACTGATAGTCGGTTTAGGGGAAGGAAGTAATAATTATGCTGAAATATTGAGCCTAAAACTCCTTCTGGTCTTCGCAGCAGAGAAATATTGTAAAATTTTAAATTTTATGGGTGACTTTTTGAATGTTATTAATTGGATAAATGGAACTCAACTTTGCAAAATTATCAGACTTGCCAACATTCTACGATGAACTAGGGAGGTGCTAAACACTTTTGATTCCTTCTCTTGCCGCCACATTTACAGGGAAAACAACAGGGAAGCTGACAAAGCCTTGAAGGAAGGCTTGCAGCTGTCCATGGGATAGTGGAAGATCATTGAACACAGGGGGGACAACATCCGAGAATATTATCACAGACCATTCATAGAATTATCTACATATTTCTTCTCTGCCACAACTTTTTGTTACCATTGATACTATATGATAGTTTTATATGTTATGATCCATATGTTATGTGCACTAGTAGGCTGTTCTTCATAGCTTGAAGATACATGAAACCGAATATTTTTTTGGAGTTCTCGGATTCTGTCATGTTATTTGACAAGCATTTTCTCTTTTGTTAGAGATTTCTAAACTTTATATTTCATGGTGAAAATTGTGATGGTACTTCTATGTTTTACAAAACTGAAGCTATTAGCTTATGACTTGAAATACACTTTAGCAAGTGTATCTACAGAATGTAATTTTGTTTGAAGAAATAAAGTTACGCTTTTTTTCCAAGGAAAAGAAACATTTATGTATACAACCAAAAGGAATAGCCCCATCACATTTTATTTTCTGGGCTATTTATACCATGATATATTGGATTGAATTGAAATCAAATTAGCTTTATATTGTGTTGGTGTTTTAAATTTTTAATGTTGTTGATCAAATATTTATAATAATATTAAATTATTAAATTATGATCTTACTAAACACTGGCATAACTAAATTGTGAATTAGCTTATGGAATTTTTGCGATATAAAGAATCATCATCAAACTCTATACAAATTTATTAAAAAAAACTTGTCAGTAATTAAAAGTATTTATTATTATACATGTAAGTATAAATTGAGCACATAGATCTGTATACAAACACACAACTCACAAAATAGATCTCACAATTTACCTAGCAATTGAAGAATGAAACAATGCAAAAATGGCTTGCAACTGTGAATGATTTCATTAATCAAAAGTAATTAGATAATACTTACAATGAAGTACAATGGCTAAATAGCCACAAGCAATTTGAATCCACATGAGGAAATTAGAATTGATTACACACTACTTGACTGTAGGTAACTAATACCTTGTCTAAATCATTATCAGAGGACTCAATGGTTAACTGGACTTGTCTAAACCATCACCAGAGTTCATCGAAGTTCTAAAACACAACTCAAGTGTTACATTTAGTGTTGAATAATGCTAACTGATTGTGGTAGGTGAGAAATGCGCCCGTCCTGCATGTAGCCATGCAAACCTAGCACTAACTGAATGTAGAGGACTAGAACTAAATGTAATTGACTCCTAACTTAGCTTGACTAGTCACCAACTCAACTCAATTGACCTTGGTTGGTATTGGCACTCCCAGTGGTTCCTAAATTGTAGGGATTGGTCTAGCAGGCTCCTAAACTGATGCATGCAAGTGCAATCAGTGGTAGTAGGCCTCAATTAGTGTTCCCCACACTTTAGTAACTGAAACATGTGCCCCACTTAGGCCAAGTGGACCCAATGGTGCTAGTGACTAAAAATAGATTAGATGGACTCTCGATTTAGACATGACTCATGATTTAGACATATGACCAAATTGGACAAGGGAGGATTAATAATCCTAATACCCCCCCTGAATGTGAACTTGGAAAATCTATGGGCCCTGGTAACTAAGACCATAGGTCACCCATTACATAAAGTAAAATAAAGTAACTACTTAATACAAGGAGCTGGGGAAAAAACCACATGGGAAAAAAGCCCCCCATCTATCTAAGTAGGTAGAATCAGGTCTCAAGTTTGAAAAACTTGAAAATATGTTGCTGCAATATTCATCTCTGTGAGGTAGCGAAGCATCATGCATGGTGTGTTGTGCATAGGTATTATGGGGCCTAGCATGCAGACTTCTCCTTGTTCTCCAAAATTGATGATGGAAGGAAGGAGGAATGTAACCTTTGTCTCTTACTGGATGAAGAGGTGCATGATCACATCTATTCTTCTGAATGTAGTGAGACTGAGCCCTTTCCATGTAGCATCTTATAGGGAGTCTATTGCATCTCTCTGAAGGAGGTAAGATTGCATGGAATAGCACAAGGGTCTTTCCTTTCTCAGTATCAGGTGAGTTTCCAGTCATGTTCCTAGCTTCCGGTTTGGAAGTAGGGACTAAATCTAGATCTGAATCACCCTGAATCTCTATCTCATAAACTGATAAAGATGGATCTACAATACTAATAGAAGCTACAAAAGAAGTAGATGCAATGATTTTACCTTCCCTTGCAAGTGGCTGCTGAGAGTGCACTGGTTTTGAAGGAGGCATGAAATGTGAGAAATCATATGCTTTTGAGGCATGATTTGCAACACCCTTCGCTATGATGTTCCCAGTAGAGATATGTGTGATCTCCACTGAGTCAGGACCAAAGATCACTCGATTTGGAGATCCAGTATGGGTCATCTGGTAGACAGATAATAGGTTTGAAGCTAGGGAGGGAACAACTAGCACATATTTGAACCTTCCATATTCAAGCTTGACAGAGTCCTTCCCTTTTGTTTTGAATTTACCGTTATTCGCTACCTTATCTCCTCTTGCAACCAAAACTTGATACTTGGAAGATCGAATGATCCCCATTTGGATCAATTTATCATTCTCAGAAGTGAGATATTAGATGAAGGCATCAAGAGTGGGCATCTTCCAATTTGGAGTAGTGAGCCTTACTATTTGGAAGGTTGATACAAAGATAGAGTAGTCTGCATTGAGCTTTGTGAGAATGGAAAGGATGAGCTGATCTTCATTTTTCTCCACTTTGCATTGCTTCAACTGATATATCAGGTTCTTGAATGTTAGTGTGGGAGATGGAGTATTGTCCCACGTAGTGACAAGTGAGAATCCTAAAAAAAAAACGTTCGAAATGCAGCTTGAAGTGTTGCCTCATTTGACATACTTATTTTATTTTTATTATTATATAAACTTGTTGACATAAGTATGATATCAACATATTGTCATATTTCTAGTAATATATGTATTACAAATTCAATATACCTATTTCAAATTCATTGAAGGAAGGCAATTAAATCGACTTTATCACCCTCAAGATCACCCACAAGTTTCATAAAATCCAACCTTGGATGTCGAAATTTCCCGATTTCCTTCAGCTAGGAATAATATTTCTAGTAAAGACATATAGGCACCTGCTGAATAAATAAAAATTGAATGTCATCACAAAACTTGTAATTGACTATTATAATATCACAAGACAAGAGTTCGTAATATCCACTAAAAACGAGAAACAATACACTTATACAATTTTTTATTAATATATCTTAATGACGTGTACTCATAAACCTAAACATAAAAAAACAAATGCATCAAAATTATGAATAACATGTTTTTAATATATTTATAAATATAAATTAGTTCAAAAACTAATGCTTAAAATATTCTAAAATTTAAAACAAAACACCTTTTTTAATCTTCTCATCATTATTAAAGTCGTACTGAATTTTTGAAGTAGAATATGTTCATGGTTTTGATTTATAATGATATTTCAATTCAAATTCATAGAGTCATAAAAATAATATTTGAAGTACTAAATAAAGTTGGAATAGTTTTTAAGTGAAATATTAATTTTTCTTTGTAATATCCTTGATCTAATATCAGATCAGAATATTAACTCAAATGCAAATTCGATCAAAATTCGAAATAAAAATTTTGCACTTAACCAGTCAATTCTTGATACTAGGTAAAAAAGGGAATGTTTCTGATAAATTTGTAAATAGAGCAACGAGATGATGGAAGAAACCAAAGAAAATTTAGGACAGAGAAAGTACCTTCCCTAAGAACATGTAAATTGGGGACCATTTAGGTTTCGGAATCAACTCTGCTGAAGCCTACTCCCATGCTTCTAGGTGTCCCAACCGTGCAAACTAAGAAGAACTTTCACATTCATTCAACCAGGGGTTTATGCAAGGTTCAGAGGTGTTATTAGACAGGTAATAAGAATAAAATGAGGTTTCAAAATGTTATGAACATATCTAGAATGATTTGGGGCTGTTTGGAATGATTTGGGAAAAAACTAACAGTTTTGGCCCACGGAGACCCTGCGCAAAGGTGGCTGTCCAAACATGGTACGAACTCAACGAATTGATTGTGTGAGAGCTAGGATGGGTAGTGGGGTGAGTTAAATTCCTACAAAAACTTTCATAATTACATTTGAGTGCATAAATATACCAGAATGATAAAAACAGTAAGACTAGTAAAAATTTCCTAGTAAATGAGCAAGGGTGTGCATATATTGATGAATTTCGAATCAGATTTAATTCAGACATGATAAGAATGTATTAAATAGATTAATACATCATTTTTTACACATCATATAACTTAATTCTTCTTCCCATGGACATTACTTCATTCTTATTGCATAAAGCGGATAAAAAAACCCATCAAAAGGGCAAACAAAGGCTCCACTCATGAAAACTTAACATGAGGGATCTCTGGAACATAAAACTTACTGAATTTTATAAGTCATGATGAGTGAATGGGGTTGAGTATTACATGAGAAGTTTTGTATAACTGATCTCTTCAAAAGGGGGTCCAAAACTGTGGATGGGAGACCCGAAACAAGAACCAAGCTTGGGACTGGGAGTGTAGGTGAAGTTCCCTTCACTGGAGATCATAGTCAATGAATGGATCCCTGCTGTATAGGTTGAATATGAATTTTAGAGTGCTGATCCTTGGCTCACCATAACTTGCACTGAAAATGAAAGGGGAGATAGAAGAGAGAGGAAAGGGAATTGGGGTGCATCACCCAAGATATAACTAAGGCACATCACTCAGTATGAAGCTAGGATTCACTCAAGACAAAATCATTCATTAACCAAACTAGAAAATTGTGCTCGAATTATATTTTTGTAGACCCTAGGTGACTTTTTGAGCAAGTCAATCACCTGTTGAGCAAGTTTCCCTTGCTAAAACCTAACTCTATCCAAGTGGTGCACCCTCCTTGAGAAAATGGTAAGTATGTGTCATGTGAGATGTTTCCCTATCAACACCTTTCATCCAAATTAGAAACTACGCCCTCCTTAGGCCCAGAGTTGCCTTATTTTTCTTATGACAACTTTTCTGCACTTATGTTTTTGTGACTGAACCTCTAAATTGAAACTGCACCCTCCTTAAGCCCAAAGTTGCCTGCTTTTGCCTATGAAAACTTTTCTTGGCTTTTGGTACTTTCCCTCTTTTTTGACTGCTTGCTTTTGTCAGTCCCTTGATAGTTTCTAATTATCCTCCTAGGAAAGTTGGCTTTCCCAAGTGCACCCTTTTGACATGGAAACTTATTTCCACATATTTAATTTCACATTAATTAATAATGGCAAGAAATACAACTAATTACAAGCCTCCTAAATAATAATTTAGCAAAATTCCCTAGGTTAATTAATTAATGTCTCTTAGATCCCCTAGGAGTTTGGCAAGGTCAACACTTTTGGTGTTCAATAAGGTGGGGACATGAAATTATTCGTTTCTTATTTTACATGAAAAGAAAAGGGAAGGAATTTGAATTTTACATTATACATAATAGAAAAACAACAATAATAGCGGCTACCTTCCCTTGAAATTCAGTCGTCTCACTTGCTACCTATGAATCGTTCTGAGCAATAGGCCAGTTAAGATTCATGCATGTATGGAACTACCGAGAATCATCTGTAATCAGTGACTTGGTGGGAGAACGTTACAGTGATATGACATACTAGAGTACACATCATGGGAGAAAACTCATGAAAAGTGGTGTCACCCCACAGTCACTTCAAAATCTGATTGAGTTGAAGCAAGTCTGATAAGATGCACAAATTCAGAAGTTTGCACAAAATCATGGGTGAAAGTTGTGGTTTCATACTCCATAGACGAAAATAGGACGAATTTTTACATATTATCTCCCATGTTCAAGAGCTTGGCACGATCCAATAAAATTGACCAACTTCTAGACATGGGGGATAGACTAGACGTGGAGTATAAATAGTGAGAACCAAATCGAAAACAAATAACCATAATCTTCACTGTATTTGGAGCAACTAAGGGTGATTATTTATATTTTTGCTTATGGCTTGATTATTATCACAATAGGGCCATGTGAGTATCCAGGGGAAAAATATTTCTAGCAAAGTATGCAAAAGCAATGACCATCCAAACAATCTTGCTGTCGAGTTTTTTATCAAGCAATACAAACCGACATTTCTACGATCGATGTTGCTCAAGTGAGTAACGGTGGTTCATATCAATTTTAGCTTGTGATATTTTCCAATAATCATAACAAATAACATTACAATACTATACAAATATTAATAATTGGAAAACAATTTACAAATTACTTAAATGGCCGATTGAAATCATGTGATCTGATAGGACTAATATTGCATGCAATGCATGTAGGACAATAGACTTGGTATGGTCTGAGTCGGAGAGAATACAATGTAGTTTGGAGTATTATGAACCCTAATTTATTAAAAGGGTATGTCAGGGCTGACTCATTTGATGGGAGTTGGGTGCAACAACTTGGACTCAATTTGCTTCTTGTAAATTGGAAAATCGACTCAGTTTATGTCTCAGGACTTCAAATTACAGAAAAATATCTTGAATTTGATTGCAGTTTGTGCACAACAAGTGAATGGAACGATTGTATATAGGCTATTCCCGTAGACTTCAATTGTTGACAGGATTCAAATTTGACAACCCGCATACCATATGTTTACCCGTGAGACAATGTCCCCAACATTGTATCTGCGTTGGCTTCTTATTTATTAAAATTACAATTGGCTAATTGGTTATCTTTCTCTATGCTAGGCAAGTAGTGAAAAAGTCAGCAACAATGAATGTAATGACAATGATTAGTCCTGATAGTATACTATAAATAGGTGCAAAGTAATATTGAATAGAGATAAGAGTGGGAAATGAACCATAAACAACAAATTATTTAACAGTCTCCATAAACATATCCATAAGAAAAAGAAGGCATGCCAAAGCAAGTTGCAAAATTGTAAACAATTCTTGGTTGAGAGAAAAACAAACAACTAGTCCATTTTGTAAAATAGAGAGAGCGGAAAATCATTTAAATAGTGTAGATATCTATTGAAAACATAGACTATGTATGAGCATAGACTATGTACTATTGAATAGATATAATATTGGGAAATGCAACATATGCAACAAACTATTTAACACAGTCTTTGTAACCATATCCATAAGAAAAAAAGGCATGCTAAAGCAAGTTGCAAAATTGTATGTGAGGTTAACAAGGCCACATATGACGAATAACACATTAAATACATACAGTGGAGGAGGTCCCAATAGTCCCTGCCATTGCATTGGACAAAAACGATGCCAATATTTAATCTACTCAAGGGTTTGAATGGACAGTGTCGACGTCATGATTGATGTTGACGACTCATTACTCTGGTAGCTCTCCAATGGAAGGTAACTCCATCCTTATCTCAATTGGTCACTCAATTTACCGAAAGTCCAATGGAGCTATGTTCATTGGAAAATAATTGATAACAAAGTCACCACCAACAATGTTGGCAAGAGTAGTTGTGGAAACTTCATACATGCAAGGAATTCATTGTGATCATGGGGTTTCTTATGGTCGTAGGATTTAGAGTTAGAATTTCAAATTAAATCTATCCAAATGTTTTGATAAATTTTATGAGATATGACATGTTTCAAGTATTTTGTAAATGGTAAAGCTCGATTCAAATCATAATATGATTACTAATTTGCTTCTCAAATTCTATAATGACCATATGACTTGTAATTTTCTTGTCAAATTGTATGTATTATAAGTAAAAGCTTGGAATTGGAGTTCTCTCTACATATATAAAAAGTGACTTAAAAAAATGTAATGAAAAAAAGTTACTCAAATTTAAAAAATAAAAATAAAAATACATCTATAAATATTTTTAAATTTTAAATATATGTTTATAAAAAAACAAAAAGCAAGTGATTGCAAAATAAACAAAATTGTAATTGTAGGGTCCATGTCTATAAATTTCGGTTTTTCAAAAGGCTATTCTATTTTGCAATAAAAATACAATTTCAACACTACAAAACATGTAAAACAAATATATTCACGACAAAAAATCTACTCAAATTTAAAAAATAAAAATAAAAATACATCTATAAATATTTTTAAATTTTTTTAAAATATGCTTATACAGATTAAAAAAATAAGCAAGTAATTGTAAAATAAACAAAATTATAATTGTAGGGTCCATGTTTATAAATTTCAGTTTTTCGAAAGGTGAATTCTATTTTGCAATAAAAATACAATTTCAACAATACAAAACATGTAAAATAGATATATTCATGGCACAGAAAGTCAATTCTCATAATTAAAATGAGTAAATTTTAAATATATTCACAACAAAGCAAAAAAACCAAACGTAGAGTTATTTAACCATTAAATTTATAGAATATTAGTTTAAAAAGTATTGTTTTTTTTAACTAAAGCGGTTATGAGTCATTTGTATTAATAATCTGGCCAATCCTGCCAGCAACTTTTACACTCAGAGATTCTTAACAAAACAAATAACTAGGATCCAGTTACTTGGGTGTGCTGAATTCCTTGACCTTTTTACAAATAACCTGGGAGATTTCTTGACAGACAGTGATCTTCAAAAAGAAAGCCAAACATAGAAAAGCAATCAAG